>CABEEJ010001226.1:0-137013 GCA_901482245.1 Timema douglasi
TGTCCACTCTTCGTGGTTGTAGACTTGGTGTTATTTAACTCATATTTGCTTCTTGCTTGTAACGTTGATCTCAAGCAACGTTACAGCATATCTGTGTTAGTTATAGTCTTTAAAATCGACACGGCTCTAACTTTAATCCTCAATTTTAATGCTTTGTGTCAAACATTATTTTGAATGTTTTCTGTGTTATCGTGATATTTTATACTTCCCAAACTGTTGTATGAGTACTCTGAGGGGTACTTTAAGTATTTTAGAGAAGAGGGGGGGAGAGAGAGTCGCAACAATGAGTTTTATTAGTTATAAAATATGTCAGACAAGCGCAAGGGAATGATATACAATGCCTATTACCTCCCAATATTGACGTACGCTGCAGAAACGAGGGTAATGAAGGAACAGGATTGAAGCATATTGTAGGAGAGTGAAATGAGATTCTTGAGAAGCAGTATCGGTGGGACAAAATTTGACAGGATGAGAAATGAGAGAGTAAGAAGAATAGAAAAGGAAGAGCCAGTCCAGGACAGGATATAGAAGACATGACTAAGGTGATATGGCCATGTTAGAAGAATGGGAAGGGAAAGGATGCCCAGGAGGATGTTGTATATTGTGGTGGGGGGTAGGAGGCTGAGAGGAAGGCCAAGGAACAGATGGCTGAAGGGAGTAAGGAGGAATGAGGAGGAGGGAGGAGAGGACTGGCCGAGGTGGAGGGAGAGAGGTGGTGGGAGTAAAGGAGGCGGTGGAGAATCCTATGTTCCAAACAGACCCAGCCAGTGGTTGGAAACTGTTCATGATGATGTGGATAAAATATGTTTTGTTAATAGCTACGCTAGTCAACAAATTAACGTAGATTTTGTCGTTATGACTTGGACTTATATATAGGCCTTTATCTCCCTTTGTCACGGCTTTGTTTAACTTAGCATATCTAAAATAAACGTTTATGCTTTACAAAATAGTAAACATTTGTTTCTTTTAGTTTAGGGTGTCCGCCTCCGTAGGCAAGAAATCGTCGTGCAGACGTTCATCATTTATACAATATTTAATTAGGGACGCGTTATTTTACATTTCACGTCAAAATGAAGTAGATGCTGTCTCCAGGGTTCTTTTTCCTTAAAAAACTTATATTTTGAATTTTATACATAGGAAAAAAAAAATGTAATAACTAGCTCTTTCTCAACGACATTTTAAACATATTTTCGGAGCCATAAGACTAGGCTTGATGAAAAATAGTTCTATATAGAGCTATTAAACATTAATTAATCTAAACAGATATTAATTTTCTGATAGACTCACAACAGAAAATTTTAAGTTATTTGAAAATTCTTTTTGTTGTTTTGAAGAGTCGAAGTTACTATTTTTATACTAGACAATGTTGCTACCATGCCATTTACTTGGCTGGAAAAGACAAGAGAGGCAAAGAATGAATTATAATAATCAATTCCCTCTCTTTTATGCGCAGGCGCACTTTTAGTTTACTATTCCTCTTTGCCTTGATTGTTCTTTCTCTCCAGGCACAGAGGACAGGGCTGATTGTCTACACCCAATATAATTCTCGAGGGAACTGCAGGTCTTATGGAGAAAAGATTTATCTTTGCTCTCTCTCAGTTATCTGTTGCCAAATCTCCTCGCTCTCGGTTATATTAGAAGGTGGTGTGCTGGGGTAAAAAGGAGCTACTGGCAACCTCGACTAACTAGCCTTGCGAAACTTGTCTTATCTTTAAGGGGGGAAGATTGACCAGACAAAATGAGAAAATGGCAAGCCTGTTTCTCAATGGTACCCATGCACTTCCCTCAGAGATGATATTCATTATGGCCAAACCAGCGGCCTCAAATTCAAGTTGTGCTAAGGGTAAGATTCACAAAGCTAGAACGTGTTGCGGGCCATAAGCCTTTAGAAACATGCTTGCTTAGTTTTGTTTTATTATTTTGTACCTCATATACTAATTGTTTGTACTGAACACATCACCCTACCGGGTAAGAGATCAGGGTGGTGGAGTTGAGAAGAAATGTACTTACATTTGTGGGGAGGTAGAGTGGGAAACTAATAATGAAGATCATTCTCAGTGCACTCACCCAGCATCCGAGCCCCAAACTTTCCGTCACTGGCAAACCCAACCAGACGAAACTGACGATGGTTTAAAGTGGTGTCCACCGATGTGGGTCCAAGCTAGCTATTTAATCTTATAAATATAACACTTTAGTGTCATTATAATTTTGAATAACAAAATTCACTTAGAATTTTTTTTAATGTGTAAATTTTTATTTACATAGTTTAAAAAATACTTCTTTGAATATTTCTCTGTCCCACATTAGATCATCATTGACTTGGGCCCTCTTGTGCTCCGGGGACACTGTAAGGGCGGAAAGCCAAGAAAGCACCCACAATTGTCACCAGGTGGCAGTGATAGAGTGCTAGGCGTTCCCTGAAGGCGGAAGTAAATGTTTGTTAGTTGCGGTTAACCAATAGTACTATTATAAAGTTATAAATACAGCTGCGACTTTCACTTTGAAAAACAGGGAGGATTGTAGCGCACGGCAAAACAGTAAGGAGGTTGGTCACTCTACTTTTGATTTGAAACAACATGCATACAAACGGGCTGATTAAATGTGTTTCACTGGTCCAGACAGCGTCGAACCTTTTACCCGATGATGAACTTTCATTTGAAATTGCACGACGTGTGATTCAACACAAAATGAAGACAATAAAGTTGGAGGTTTGTCAGCTCTGACCGGGGTAGGCAGACTATATTAGAATATTATTCATAATCAATTTTTGGTAACAAATAATTTTGTCTTAGCATATGCTTATATTTATTAAGTTTTCCTGATTCATAATATTCTGACAAGGGTAGTTCAATTTGATAATAATAGGTACATTTGGAATTTACAAACGTCTACTAAAATTACCACCTAAAATGATTTAAGCTCGAATATATTTTAAAGTTCTCCCCATACAAGCGCCAATTTAGGAGGGAAAGGGAAGGCCAGCTCCCTCACCCTCACTCATGCCCCCTTTCTTCATTTTAATTTATTTTTACAAGCTCACTACCATGTTTTAAATTTCTTTCTTGTACGGGTCAGACTTAAAAGCTCACACAATCCATATACACATTTGTTCAGCTTATGTTGCGAATGTTTTATTATGCTAATGAATACGTGTCAAGTTTGTTTATGAAAAATGTAGGTTATAAATGTTTCTCTAGAAACTCGGGTGGAATTAGTGGTCTTTGGGTTATTTATTTTTTTGTGATAAAGTTTGAAATTTCACATTAATGATAAATTTCAATACAAACAAACCATTTCTATATTAAAACGAATATAATGATGAGGTAGTAAGATAGCTTTTTATAATCCCAAACCAGTATTCACTCGATTTAGCTCTTTAGGGTTGTATTATATGTAAAAGTTGAAACAAGGAGATGCACTTTCCCCATTTATTTTTAATCTATCCTTAGAGTATGCTATTAGGGTAGTACAAGAGAGTAGGGAAGGTTTGACACTAAACGGTACAGTTAAGCTATTACGCAGATGATCTAACTTTGTTGGGCAATAGTAAGGAAGCTGTTGCAAGAAATGCAGACATTTTACCAGAGGATAGTAAGGAAATAGGTTTAGAAGTGAACACTGGAAAGACTAACATAGAGAACATAGATTTTGGCCGATTTTGGATATTACTGCGAACAACACTTTATTTTACACGGTTAATGAGTTTAAATATACTAAAGGAAATTTTAACTAGCGATAACCATACTACATTGGAAATTAGAGAAAGAATAGGCTACAGTCGGTATATGCAGCTCTTACTTAGTCAAGTTTTTGACATCTCGCTTGCTTTTAAGGAATGTAAAACTCAGGATATAGAGAGAGTAATAATTTTACCAGTTCTCTAACATAATAATAATAATAATAATAATTAGCACCGCGTATTACTACCCATTCGGGTTATACGCTTAAGTACTAATTACGCGAATGGGCTAGGAATGGGGAAGGATGGATATCGAGGAAGTGGAACCCGCATTTGCGTGGAGGGAGAGTGGAAAGCCATTTAGGAAAAGCTAACCCCAGTTCACCCGACTTAGATTCAAACCTCGATCTCCCCGTCCTCGGCAGTCTAGCTCAACACGAAACTTGCGCGTTAGCTAACTACACCACCGAGACCTAAATGTTGACTGTCAGAAGTCGGCTGTGAGCTGTCACTCAGCACCAAAGAAGCCATGGGGCTACTGCACCTTTTATAGTGAAAAAAAGCGAGAAATCGCCACGCGGAACTTCAGCTCTAACGCAATTTTTAATTATAGATTCGTAATTTCAAAATACGGTTCACACACACAAAAAAAAGTCTAAAGATTTCAACTGGGTTCTTTTTTCTTTATTTTTTCTTTAACAACCCCATAGTTTGTGTTTTATTAATAAAAACAATGTGTGAAAATATGACATTAGCTCATTTTAAACGATTTTTTAAGCATATTTGTGGAACTAAGAGATTAGGATTGATAAAAATGGGAGGGAGATCAAGCCATTCTTTAAAAAATACAGTAATTATTTTACAGGCTCATAATATACAGTTTTAAGGTATTTGAGAACTAGTAGCGAGCTTTTCTATTTACCCTGAAATCAGAAGTTTCATAATTTTAGTTCTCCTCTTTCATATTGACATTAAAAAAGTTTTAGGTGAAGGGCGAAGGGGAATATAAGCTTGGACAGAATAGGGAATTAGTCACATAAAACGACACAGACTGTATTTTAAGTGGTGTGTCTTGATAGCGATTGATACTTTATCTATGAGTGAAGCAGCTTTACGGGTTCGTTATATATGCATGGCTGCGAAAAGAGCACGTGACTGGCGGATGTTTGGGAAACACTGCACTAAAACAATAAGATTGATTTTTATAATTTAATGTATTTGTTAGAATTGATAACACTATTTCATAGTGTTTATATTTTAAATAAATCCTGATTCTAAAAGTGGGTGAAATTGTTATAAACCCAAGCTAAAACTTGTTTTATGGATGTAATTATTTTCCATTGTAGTATAGATAGTTGGTTTCACTGGGTTTAGAAAGGAACCACTAAATACACCTAATAATAAATTTGAGTTTCAATAATTACATGAAAAAAACCCCTGCTAAACACAAATAGTATAGACATTTATATTTTTTTTCTGAACCACAGTAATTTTTATTATCTAAGAAACTATGTCTTTTGTTTTATTGTTATAGTTTGAGCACTAACTGAGGTAATCGAAATAAATTAAAATTAGAAATCCTCTCTTGACTATACTCTTAGTACATGGCAGGGGCAACAACGTTAATGACCTCCCCCATCTACTCGGACTCACGAGAGTGGTAAAAAGTAAAATGGGACCCGATTAATATATTTTTTTAAAACCTTAATGCAAGACTGCTTTTAACTTTACTCTACCAAAGTACATGCTAATTGGTACTAATTTCTTTAATTTTAGTATTTGGGAATTAAATAACCTTGCGTTTTACCAGCATAAGAGCAAAGCATATCTAGTTGGGTAGCCAGCCATTTTAAACAGAAAATAATCTTACTTTAATTCACACTTTTTTTTTGGCTCTAAGTATTCAACGTACACTATTTGAACTAAGGCTTGTTTTGCAGAAGAAGCTTAACAGGATAAGTAAAATGGACTAATTCATGGATACCATTCACAACGACCATATCTGGGAGCTATTTTATAACACCTTGCCTATGATGAATTATTCATTTTAAATGTTTCCGGCCTAATCCGATTCGTTATTTTGAGGCCGCCACATTAAATTTATGTTTTTTAGACTTTTATAAAGAACATTATCTTAAGATTTATCTGAATTACAAATTTTTTAGTTTTACAATGTTTAAAAGTGTTCGAATATCTCACGCAGACAGACAAATATCAAAACTACATCAAATTAGGATGTTCTACATCCAGCTGCACCTGTTATATAATTTAATATTTTATAATATCGAGATAGTAATTATAATCTTAAACTAAACATACCCGTCAATGAATATTAAAAACAATCTTTGAAACGAAACATTAATCAGCTCATAAACTGAGTGGACAAACGGACGCAATCCATAGAAAACGCAATATTTATTTGCCTAAGATCAATAATAAGATATGAGAAAATAAAATTATATGATATATTAAAAAAATTTACTGGATGAAAATAAACATAATTTAATAAAGAGCATAGATGAAATAACAGGTTTTTAAAGAGACGGACTGGTCCTGCACAATTTCAATTTTATTCTACAACATTTTTTAAAAAAATATTATTTTGTGTAATTTTATCCTCATATTCCTCGGCTCTAATTTTCAAATTTAGAATTATAATGATTTTTTATTATTTGTGGTGGTTTTTGCAATAGACGATTAAAATATTCCAATTTTCTACAAAACCCAGAATTTATTTTTCTATCAGTTTTTGAGATTTTAGCCTCCATTCCACCCTATTTTCCAAATCATTGTTATAAAATTAAAACACTTTCTTAATTTTATATATCTGGGTTAGCCAATCTACCTTCCTGAAAAAAATAAATTCTATATCCCTCCAAATCTTATTCTCTTTTTAGGTTTTGGAAATTTATATTCCGCACTCTCCCCCTAACTCCTATTCACAGATTTTTGTTTTGAAATTATAAACTGTCAGAATATTTTAGTTATTTAAGTTTGTCCTTATACATGTATGTAAAAATACCAATATTCTAGCATGTATGGAGGGTTTTATTCCAATAGTCTAGGAATTTTTTTACTGATAGTAATGGGGAGATGGGGTTTGAATCTAGATAGGATATCCTAAGTGGTTTTTTCTTAATCGTTTTCAATTCCCTCTCCATGCAAATACGGGTACACTTGTTCTATAATCTAGTCTTACTCATCTTTAGCATACTATCTTAGTTAATATTTGAGTTTATAGCCCGAACGGGTTAAACTTCAGGACACCCTTGATAGCAAATCAAGAACTATCGATGTCACCCTTTGAAGAAGATTGTACTATATTTCTACCGGGGAATTATTATATCACTTAAACAAATTTTTTTTTTTTAAAATAGCCCTGAAAAAACACCGGTCTTTTTTCGGAATCCCTTCCACCGTAAGCATCAAACTCACAATTAATATAAGGGTAGAGATAATAATTTTGAGATTCACACTCTAATATTTCCTTCATCACGTCAAAATAGATGCAAAGTGTTAGTATTTTCTCTTTGTTCTAGTGTTAACTGAAGTAGTGGTTGAGTGGTTGATGGTGTCAGGCTCACAAAAATATATATAATAAGTAAATGCTCAATTTCACACTTATATGATTTGTTTGGTTAGAATTCAATGAATCAGATTTATGGATTTCGATATAACTCGCAACGGCAGCTAAGCGGCCCAAGGCGTTAGGGTCTTAATATAGGTAAAATAAAAATAATAAAAATACGCCCGAGGTGCACATTTTCAGGCATGTCTTTGTGTCTTTGTGAAGTTTCTCTGCCTTGATGTGTCAATGTTATCAAACAAATGCATATAAGATTTGGTTATTTCCTTGTCTTCTCTGGAGTTTAAGCTGCATTTAATGGGAGAATTCATCTTTTTGTCTGAATATTAATCTGAAAATGTCAGATAAAATCAAATAAAGATGTTGAAGGTTACCTATGTGTATGTTTTATTATGTTTAATATACACGATTTACCTTCTAATGTGAATAAAAAATAACAAACATAAAATATAGTTTCTATTTAGATTTTATATTGAAATGTATTCAGTAATTATTATTACCGTATTTAAAATTATTATTATTATTATTAGCACCACGTCTTACTACCCGTTTGAGTTATACGCACCTACGCCAATGTTTAATGGCAGGGTGATTGTGAGATGAAATAAAGGACCTACAGTTTAACGTGGAATCCGAACCACGGTGGAGGCCTGGCATTCCCCACATTCACAAGATGTCTTGTCAGAGGTGAAGGAAGGGTTTGGCAATCAGATAAATCTGTGCCGGGACAGAGGATTGAACCCCAGATCCCAATACAGAAGTCCGACACCTTACCCCTAGACCACCAGGTCACCTATTTAAAATTGATTTGGCAATCAAGTAAAACAGAAAAAAAAAAGATGTCTACATTCAAAAGGAGGAGACAACATTGATCACATGGTTTAAGACAAAATATTTGAAAAACATAAGTTTTATTAGATTTTAAAAGATAATTAAAAGCATATATGTTAACCGGACGTCCAAGCTATATCAATGTGAGATTTAGGCGCATTCGGGGAAGACATTTTTGAATTAAAGAGGGACATACATAGAATAGCTTGTTTTTATATAAATAATAGATCATATTGTTCAAACTATGATTCCAATGAGAATCAAACTGGGATCTTCTTATATCAAATGAAAGGTATTTCTACATATCAAGATCAATTTTCACTTTAACCATTCGTTCAACTATTCAATATTATATATTAGGCTACACTTTTTATAAGTGATTAAACTATTCACAACTAGTATTTTTCATTTAAATAATAAAAAATAAAAAATAAATGTATTCGTCACCAATCAGGCCATTGAAGCGGTAGACAAGCTCTACAATCTGGGAAGCATCATCGCCATGGATGGAGGTACAGAGTAAGATATTGAAAGCCGAATATATAAAGACAAAGGGACATTTATCAGCTTGAGACCAGTCTGAAGATTCAGAGAGATAAGAATAATAAACAAACTGCGGATCTTTCAGAGCAATGGGAAGCCGGTCCTTCTATAAGGATGTGAAACATGTAAAACACAATTAGATGCTTGTCCCATGGACTGCATACGTTCATCATCTTTCTAAGGAACATACAGAGCCACTGGTGGATAAAAATAGTGTCAAATGAATAGCTGTGGAACTAAAACAACCAGAGGCCCATATAGATGGGAATAAAACGGCGCAATAGACGTTGGCTTGGCCACTCTCACCGGATAGACCAGGATAAAGTGCTTGAAGAAGCTCTGGATGGGCAGGTTAAGGATAACTTCGCGTAGAACCGTAGACGAAGAAGGAAGAAGACAGGGAAACACTTGGAACAAACTTTAAAGTGTGGCAGAGAAGACAAAGTTACACCAAGAAGTTATTTTTAAAAAGACAAAGAATAAGCGACTACAGAGCTGGTAACCTGTTAGTCTAGGGGTAAGGTGTCGAACTTCTGTGCTGGGGATCCGGGGCTCAATCCTCGGTACCGGCACAGATTTATCTGATTACCAAACCCTTCCTTAACCTCTGACAAGACGTGTATTAAACACAACTTGTGAATGTGGGGAATGCCAGACCTCCACCGTAGTTCGAATTCCTCGTTAAACTGTAGGTCCTCCATTTCATCTCACAATCACCCTACCATTACACATTAGCGTAAGTACGTATAATCCGAACGGTTAGTAAGACGCGGTGTTAATAATAATAATAATAATAATTGGCCAATAGAAATAATTATAAATCTTTATGCAAAGTGAACTATACTGTACGTAGTATTTACTTGTATCTTAAATAAATATAATTTTACCAAAGGAATGTAGGCTACAGTTTCAGTAATGAAAAGTGTCTGGCTTTCCGTTGAGCTTTGAATGAAAAGTCAAAGAGCTTCTTTCGCGATATTACACTTAGATAGAGTACAACTTCGTTCATCGAAAATTTCCTATAAAATCTTTATGTAGAAGTATCACTGATTTTTATATTACGTGAAATAATATTTTAGAAATATACTGTAGGTGTAGATATAAAATGACTGGGTTCAATTTAATAAAACTTTATATACAAACAAAATAATAGTACAGTCTTTGTAAAATATTGTAGTTCATTATTTGTAGCTCTTATCAAGCTGCATATCTATCAGACAAACAAAAACAATATTAGAAAACAAATATCCCTCACCGGTGGGACTGTGATATAAATGCCAGTGACGGGGAGTTTGGGATTTGAATCCAAGCTAGGTGTACTATAGGTCTTAACCCTCAATGGTTACACACTATCCTTAAAAGCCAGTTTGGTTGCTTCTTCTCAGTTTTGATTTTCTCACACACATTCAATTAGTGCAATTAAATGAGCATAAGCCCAACAAATTATGGGACACGAAAAAAAGGGTGTAAACTCGAATTTTGTATAATTTTTTTCTAGTGGCGTATCTTAAAAAGCTTATTAACAATGTTGAATGTTTTTAGAAGTATTTAAGATTCTTTTATATCATATAAATATAATTATGAGTTTTAAACATTTTCATAACAGCACGAATAACAACCATTTCCAAACTAGAACTAATCGAATTTATAAATCCAATCCGAAATGCGATTGTAACATTTGAATATATCATTTGAAATTAGCGATGCACAACTGAAGTGGATGATCAGTGTAATAACCCATCAGATATGCTTAGGGAACATTCTACTGTCAGGATATTTAACCTTTAATTAACCAGCGCAGTAACGACCTTATTACACTGATGACAAGTCCTCGCGACTGGAGCGTCTACAGCGCGGGAAGAGAAGCAGTTTCCCCGACCATAACGGCTATGTTTGAGACCGCGACGTTTAATGGCATATCTTGCCTGGTAAGGAACATCGATTAACCTCTTTACACAACTAATGTGAAGGATAAGTAGGTTAAGCCTCAACATTTAAGGGTGTAATTATTACAGTTTTTAATAACTAATTAATAATAATTAGTTAATTTTATAATTCTCCTTGGGGTGACCTGGCGGTCTAGGGGTAAGGTGTCAGACTTCTATGCTGGCGGCCGGGGTTCAATCCTCGGTCCCGGCAAAGATTTATCTGATTACCAAACCCTTCCTTCACCTCTGACAAGACATCTTGTGAATGTGGGGAATGCCAGGCCTCCACCGTGGTTCGGATTCCACGTTAAACTGTAGGTCCTCCATTTCATCTCACAATCACCCTACCATTACACATTAGCGTAAGTGCGTATAACCCGAACGGGTAGTAAGACGCGGTGCTAATAATAATAATAATAATATAATTCTCCTTGCTAAATCTCTATGAATGTAACTAATATTACAGTTTTTGTTGAATATATCTGTGTGGACACTACATTTGGTCAATGCTTAGTAAAATAAAAGATAAGGACAGTACGTGTACGATGCAGATATATCACTATATCTTTGTTTAAAAATAATTAATGGCTGTAATTTACGTGCATTTTATAAACCAAATGATTGTATCAGCACTCAGTTTATTAAATAACTTAAATCTAGAACAGACACAACAACTAGTCCCCGGCCGTCAATTTATCACTGTGAAAGGGGAAACCCATATTTAACCAAAGATAGATGTTTTGACCTTGCCGAGAATTGAGCTGGAGCCCCTTAGCGCAGTGGAAAGATACACTACCAACTGATATAAGGTGTCGGACTGTTTCATGTTAAACTCTCCAGCCCCCCTATACTCGCCCCCCGTTCATTTCTCATTACCCGTTTACCCGTTCTCGGTCTGCATGCGTATATATATATATATAAACGCTAAAGTGGTAAGGATGAGAACGATAAGAGTCGTAAAGTAAATGTATCCACATTTACATAGAAGTTTATTGGGAAACAATTTAGTATAAAACACCCCCAGTGGGTACATACCCAGCTGGGATTCGATTCCTGACTTCACCCTACTGCCAAACCAGTATAAATGAGATCGACAAATATACCCTGTGCCCATTGGTGCGGGTTCACGTTAAGTAGTTTTATTCACTCCGATTGGACCCTTCAAATATTCATGATAAGACTAACCAATCATAAAAGTAGTTAGCAGAGGCCCTAACTGGTGTGCAGGCGGGCTGAATGTAAAACTCCTCTAGTCTGGATTTCTAGTAGGTGAATGTCGGTTGTGTTAAGGTTAGTTTTTGGTATAAGGTTTCCCACGATTCTTTTAAGCAAATTTGGGTATGTATCCTATAAATTATACCTTCCTCAACCTCCATCCAATAGTGTAATTAAATATGTATAGCCCGGCCGTTATTCAGACGTCAAGCTAACAAAAATATAGCAGGGTTTATTTTAGTACCTATTATTTAACTTAATTAAGATAAATAGGTACTATTATAAATGTTCAGGAACAAATACTAGTCTAATTAAATGAATATATCTTCTAATTGGATGAAATGATTGCTTTCCTGGAGATAACAAATATGGCGGTTTCCAAGAGCGACCTAATTAACTGCTTCAGCGCACACGACCCGTCAAAAATTTAGAATGAACCGGTAGATAAGATAGAGTCTACTTTATTTACAAAACACTTGGCTCGTAAATTCTTAATCTGTCACCATGAGCCAGACCTTAAGCAAAGGAAGTTAAAAAATATAGTTTTAATAATGTTTCACTTCATGCACAAAATATTATCAGAGAAAGGATAGAGCGAGTGAATTGAAATTTGTTAGATGTTGTACTCACAACTTTGATAAAAACTCGAATCCCTCCCTTTCTATTGATCTTTATACTTCCGTAAGGATGTTAATATTCAGTTAGAAATTATAGAACTTGGCAAGTAGCAAATGTATTATTTTACAGATCTCAAGCTCAGGAACCGGACCGGAGTTGAATTAGTTTTTCTCTAACTTGCACTTAATCACCTATGTTTTCCCTTTTAGAGAACGTGACGTTGGGGCCACATCTATATACCTGGGTTTGGACTCAAGCCATAGATGGTGACGTCACCCCTAGCCTCCCTCTTCTACATACCCACCCCCTGTTTACCCGTACTCCCAGCCTTCTCCCGGGACCTGCGCAAGGAGGGACATGTTGAACAATATGTGTCTAATAAAATGTTTAAAACCAATTTTAGAGCGAGAACTTGCAACCAATTCTGTAAAGCTCAACTATAAACCAATATTTACATAGAGGATATTTTATGCTATATAATTAAACATAAGGACCAATAAATATTGCTATATGAAATTAAATCATAATAGCTATGATTAGTATAAGATAAATATATTATTATTATATTTTACAATTTGAACATTACAAAAGTCTGGAAGATAACAATAGTCCTACCTTAATAAATTAAATTAAATGGAATACTAACATGTACCTTAAAACAATGGATTGTTTTGACAATGAAAACTCTTGAGGATGACCTCGGTGGTTTAGGGGTAAAGTACTCGCTTCAGGACCCGATATTTGATGTTCGTGGGTTCAAAACAAGTCGAGGTTGAGGTATTTTTCTTGAGCAATAAAAATCGGTAGTACAACTTTATTGAGAGGGGAAGAAAATCCGTCGGTCCCATTTAGATTGTGGCATGACAAAGAATCCTGGAAGTTATGAGAAAATACCTTTCGCAGCAAAATTGGTAGATCCCCTTCACACTCGCCCAAAGAAATTATTGTTTGCTGATACATTCAGTAAGTTCAAAAAGTGTACGTTAACTACATCAAATAAATAAAACAATTACTAATAACACTCATGAGACTAATTTAAGAGCTGATTTATGAAAATGATCTTGACATAATATATCGAGATTGACAATAGTAAAGAAAAAATATGAACCTAGAATGATAAACTAATACCAATAAGATAACAATAATATAATGTAAAATTATATATTCTCTTTTACTTAAAAACACGAGTATATAGAAAATAGGCATTAGAGGCCACACTATAGGAAATTTACCTGCACTTGCGAGGACAGCATACAGTTACAATAATATGATTATTCGTGTTTCATCTCAGCCCCTGAAGGTTTAGGCACCCTTCCCGTCTCCTCCTCACCTCTTAACCCTTCACAAGGACTGTAGCAGAAGTCACCTTCCCTTAAGACCGTAATACCTGATTATCCTTGAACGAACCAATGTTAGGACAACCCCAACCTCCAATTCCCATCTTTATGACCACTATTACTAGGAGTTTATTCAATTACACATCAATATCCCCCTCTTAAGGACGCTATTGCTAGGAGGTTATTCAAACCAACCTTCAGTTCTCCTTCTTACGGGCCACTATTGCCAAGGGTTGTTCAAGAACAGCTATTATTCCAAGGTTATAAATGACTGTGAATGTAAACCAGTCTGAACATGTATATTACTCTCTAAGACGCCATCCCATTTATTAGACCAGGAAAGGACGTTGTTCACCCTTAGAAACAGACATAAATCACTATAATCAAGTCAGCTTTAAAGGATGTCCACCGATCCTTGCTCAATTCATACACCTAAGAACAAAACTCCTTAAGTAAATAACCTTAATGTGCTCTTACCCAGTATAATCATTTTAAATTATGCAGCAGCTGGCATTCCTTCATTAAACCGTTTAAAATCTTTAATTACTTAGGATGTATTATACAATACTACGATATCCAAGCACATGCATATGCATGATGGATATACCTTTTCATATTTAAGAGTACTTTCTAAACATAACTAGCATTTTTAGAAAAATAAAATTTAATTTTAAGTGAACTTAAGTTGGACAAGTTGTACTAGATTGACGTTAAAGAAACATAAATATGTAATATAAATATAATATATATGCACAATATTTAAATAATATTTGTAAAAGTTTTGATAGTAATAATTACGAGTTATGATATATTTTAGTTATGAATATGTTGAAATTGTAACAAACATCTAAAAACTAAGTACATTTTAAAATTTGAGTAGATTACACTTAAAATTAAGTTTAAATAATCAAAGGATGATGTGACTATGCACGTATTGAATATTAATGTATTACTCTTGAGCAATGACAGACAAATTATTACATTTGAAAAGTAAAAATTTAATTTATTTCTTAGCTGTAGTTCCCTGTTCCTTGATTTCTGGCTGGAAGCGCTGCACAGTTATTTTGACGACATGTTTCAATTCACCAGCAGCATCATCCTTATGTATGATTAGAAAGAAAGAACACACCGAATGAAATTTCTGGTCAAGACACAAACAGGACATAGGGAATGTTCTACCTAACATTTTGAGATAAGGAATGAGTGGTCTGCGAAGCCATCTAAGTGGGGTATGGACCTAAACATGTTTAATACTGTTACTGATGTCCAGTTTATTTACAACTAATCATTACATGTAATTTATTTACATTTAGTTGTAACATTACGTATAGGTAATACTGTACAGTATACCATATCTTTGACAAACCCGAGAAAACTTACCATTTCATATCTCAAAATGACGGCCACCAACCCCAATGCAAGCATGACATCGCGTAAGAGGTTCTGCCGCACCCATTCAAATATCCCATGCGCGTTGCGAATCACATAACAGGCGACGACAATCCTTGCAACCAATCCCAAATTTGTGTCCATGGGGGTCTCATACAAAAGTGATTTGAGATATCCCCGTACGAAATAGCCTTCCGGCTCTCCCCCACATGCTTAGGCCCATATCCCCCGTACCTGGCTTCACAGACCACACGCCCCCTATCTAAAAAAATTCTGTAGAGCATCCCCTATGTCCTGTTTAATTTTTGCACGCTTTCACTGAAACATCTTGTATTGTGGGTTCTTCATTTCTTCATTGATCATTAATCAAACTCTATCATAAACTAATCGTCACTATGCATGATACTTACATAAAATGTAGTAATATTTTATTGATAGGATTGAAGCATTATTTAACCTATGACTATATTTCAATCGTTATAGCATTACATTATTACTAAACATTTTATCATGGTCTATTTATCGTAATTTTGCGTCGTATTTATATATTATAACACCAGATATACTTATTTACAGATGACCAGAGTCATGTAAGATATTTATTGACATTAATTGATTGAAACTATGTCTTATACCTACACAACGTTTCATTTGAGCAGTCATTTCAGAGTACCACTCAATGCTTATACATTTGTTAATCATCCATTAAAAAAAATATATAATCCCTATACAACATTTGACCAACCTTTATTGATCATAGCCATACATCACACTTTCATGACGTATGATAATTCTTCATTAATAAGAGTCATGGATTCGACGACATTTTACTAGATCATGGTCCATCGGTCCAAATCATGCTTCATGTATATAATATATTTGGCCATCGTTCATTGATCGGAACCAGATATTTGCTTATCTTCAATTGATTATTCCATAATTCATGCGAATAGTTATTCATCGTTTTAAAAAGATAGTTGATCATAACACATTTATCAGACACCCTTTAGTAATACATTTGATCATTCTTCATTGTACTTCATGCCTGATTAAAATTATTAGATATATGATCATCATCTATTGATTAGATCCATGCAACATTACTAAACGTTTCGTGTACTTGAACATAATTAACTATCTGAACCTGCCAACAAAAAATATTTAGAGAAAATTTAGCTCAACTTAACCTAAACAAAACCTAACCTAACCTTATCCTATGCGCTAAGTAAGAAACACAACAACAGGTATAATTATTGAGCTGTTTAGTGAAAGTATCTCTCTGGTCATTGAATGATCAGACTTACATATGAGTATAATAAGTATTGGAGATTTAACGGTCTAGGGCGCTGGGATATAAATATATACATATATGTATATATAACTGGTATATGCAATATAAATGATTCGATTATGGGGAGTTCGAGTTCCAATTCTTGGATGAATATATATATATATATATATATATAGTTATTTGTATATTTACTTTTACAAATATATAAAAATATTAATCCAAGAATCGGACTTTGAACATTCTATAATCGAATCAGTTATATTGCATGTACCAGTTATATATGTATCTATAAATATGTATTTACATATGTATATATTTATATATCTATACATGTATATATACATATATATTTTTATACATACATATAGATTTATATATACATACATAGGTATGTATTTATATGTTTATACATGTGTATATGTACATCTATATGTGTATGTGTATATGTGTTAATGTATATTTGTATATATATATATTATGCATATATAAGTTTTGTTGTAGATTTGTTGAGGTTTTGTTCAAATTTAAGTGTCCTGTCCCTTGTAGTATACTTTCTTTGGTTTATTAATCACCGTTTGTCCTTGGTGTCCAACTGGTTCCTTGTTTTAGGTTGGATGATTGATTTAAAAAGAGTATTCCACGTTTATATTAGAAAGTATATGCTTATTAGTCTATCCAATTGATAAGAATAGTATTACAAGAAACAATATTTCAACTTCTATAACTGGAGGTTGGAATGGAAGGTTTGTAGAACACTATTGTACAGTGAAATATCTAGTAAGCCTCTAAATCTGGAGGTTGGAATGAAAGTTATGTAAAACAATATTGTACAGGGAAATAAGCAGTAAACCTCCCTACCTGGAATTTAAAGTGAGTGTGTCCCGTCTCCCGGTGGCTACCCACGCTAGCGTCAGTTGTGGTCCCGCGACCCGTATGATCTATGGTGTCGCGTGATGTAGTCATAGAATTAAACGATTGATTGTAGTGGAACACTACAAAGGGTGGTGAAGTATATCGAAGTTTGTTGAAGTCTTGTTTAAATTTGTTGAAGTCTGTTAAAGTCGTGTTGAAGGCTTGTTGAAGTCTTGTTGAAGTGTTATTGAAGTCTTGTTTATATCTGCTGAAGTCAAATAAACTTTTTTTTTGTGAAAGGTTACCAAATGTCTAATAACTATAGAGCTTGACTATCAGGTATGATGCAGGATATGATCAGCGAAATATGATTAAATGTCTTATATTTATCAATCAAAAAGGAACTATCAAATATTTAAAAAAACAGGTAGGCCTCTAAACTAGATTTATTTATAGTATGATCCATGATGGAAGGTATGTTGTATGATGCATGGTATGATCCATTTTTTATGATTCAAAGTAGATTTCGTGATCTGATAAGTTACACATGACTAAATGTTTAGACAATATGATGTAGGTTAAAGTATCTAGAGTATTTGCTGTTTAGAGATGTTTATTTCCCAAGTCTGTAAGAGACCATCTGGATGAGCTCACCTTTTAAACATTTGTACTGTGTATGACAAGATAAGTGAAGAGTGAGGTCAGCTTACCTATCTAAACCTCATCCAAGGCAAAGGGAAGCTCCTTTTACCGTTGTGGAGGAGTAGTTGTGGTTATATATTATAAATAGTTAGAAGGCGACTCCATTATACATTAGCATTATCTTCAAGAATGAAAAGTGTAAGGTTTAATGCAGTATTAGAGATTAAGAATGAGTCATACATTATTTAATTGGATGAGAATATATTTTTACGGACGTGAGTGTCGGAACGTTGGCTAACCGTAAGATATATATTGGCCCCTATAAGATAGGAGTTAAAGGATATTAAAGATTAGGAAGTGTACATACAGTTGAGAAGGTCTATCCATTCGTCATCTGCATTTGATTAAAGGAGAAGTGTGTAGTAATAGACACTACACTACATCTATAGTGAGGAAATTCACAGTTGCAAGATCATCTATTTAGCGTCAAGAAGTTGGCAAGCCGTTGGACACATGATATAAGGCCATTTTCAGATCAGCGGGATTATTTAAGGGATAATAGGGGGATGTCTTTTACAAGCAAGAAAAAAATGGGTTTTTTGGATTGCATCTTCTGTTCCCACGCTCTATTATTTATAATTAATATTTAGCACCGCGTCTTACTACCCGTTCGGGTTATACGCTTTAAGAACTAATTACTCTAATGGATAAGGAATTGGGAAGGTTGAATTAGAGGAAGTGAACTCGCATTTGCGTGGAGGAAGAGTGGAAAACCATTTAGGAAAAACCACCCTCAGTTCACCCGACCGAGATTCGAACCTCGATCTCCCCGTCCTCAGCAGTCGAGCTCAACACGACAAGCGCGTTAGCCAACTACGCCACCGAGGCGGGTTATTATTTATAAATTACGTATATCTATGAATGTCTTATATTCATATTCTTCTAAAATGAGAGGTGAATGATATTTGGAGCTAGAAAGTACACGTAAGAATCAATGGGCTGGTATGAAAAAGTATTCTTTTTTTTAAAGATAATATTGGTTAAATGTACATTATTTAATTAATCTTAGCATATTTTTTCTCTAAGATAATGAATAATTTTTAATATTGTATATAATATATACATAAGGATCAAATGAGTTTGTAAGAAATTGTCTTATAGTCTACTTTAATGGAATATCCATTAAATATACTATATTATTTGTCTTAGTATATTCTTCCTCTAAAACCCAATAAAGGAGATTAATGTGTATAGATTATTCATAAGGAGTAATGTGGTTATGTGTCCTTAAGATACCATTAATTAAATATATATTGTGCATTTATTCGTATTTGCCAATTCTTCCACTAAGCTATTCATATTTTTAAAATGCTCACGTATGAGAAGGTCCATCATGCACTCGCATTTGCTTTGATCGTGTAATATTATAGAATACATCCTTATTGAGTAATATTTTTAAAGGTTTGAACATAGTAAAGTGGTTTGCCGTATCATTTAAAATTATTGTATTTGGTAAGGATACTTGAAGGTTTTTTTTACCCGAGGAGTTGTCATCATGGTTAAAACCATTTAGTGATGCTCTCTTGGGCTTATGACTTTACCAAGGATCCAAGGACATTCTACTAAGTGAACATGTTTATGATGATTGTAAGGCTTTTGACTTAAGCAGTTGACATCGTGGATAGAAGAGTTTTTGATCAACCTCTTAGGTGTATGACCTCATCGAGGAACGAAAAGCGGTCTTCGAAGCTGAAATTATGTTTATGACGACTCATACCATCTAGTTTGAGGGTCGGACAACGCCCTCTCCTGGCCGATACAATTTAGATAATTCTTGAAGGATAATAGACAGGTTCTGACTTTTATAATCACATACATTTATAGCCTTGGAATAACAACGGCCCTTGATTCATCTTTTGAAAAAAGAAGAATAACTAAAGGTGGGGTTTGATCATCCTCTAGTAATAACGTCCATAAGAGGGTTATTGAGAGGTGTAGTTGAATTAACTACCACCGTTTGCAAACATAAGGATTGATGGTAGGGGGTGGGATGGTCATAACATTGGTTCTTTCAAGAATAACTAGGAATTATGGTCTTAGGGGCTGCGTACTCCCCCTCCAGTCCTTGTGAAAGGGAAGTGGGTAAGAGGAAGAGAGTTAGCTGGGATTTAGCCCTTACGCATTAACAAAAATCATAAGAACCATTTTCAAAATTTTCCAATAAAAAAAAGTTCATCAGTTAACTATTCTCAATTTGATGGCTAGGGTCAAAATAAACAAAATTTCCCAAGGTGTAGGTAGATGAGATATAAGAACCAAATTTGAACAAAATCCATAAAACCGTTTTGGATCCGTGGCCATGGACAGACCTAATTGTAAAATCTACCTTTTTGGGTTAGGATTCAAATAAAACTTTAGGATTCCTCATAATCCCGAGAAAGATTTTCTTAACAATTATTTATTATTATTATTTAGCACCGCGTCTTACTACCCGTTCGGGTTATACGATTTAAGTACTAATTACGCTAATGGATTAGGAATTGGGAAGGTTGAATTAGAGGAAGTGAGCCCGCATTTGCGTGGAGGGAGAGTGTAAAACTATTTAGGAAAAACCACCCCTAGTTCATCCGACCGAGATTCGAACCTCGATCTCCCCGTCCTCAGCAGTAGAGCTCAAAACGACAAGTGCGTTAGCCAACTACGCCACCGAGGCAGGTCTTAACGATTACAATACTTTCTCTTGATACAAGACACAATTTAATAACGGGCTTAGTTAGGAACAAACACCGTGGCAATAAACTAAAATGGAGAACGGGGTGATTCCTGGATAGCTAAGTGGGGTAGAACATTGACGTACTAAGCCATAGGTCCCGGGTTTGATTCCCGTGTCCAGGCTTCATTTTTAAATTTAAAGAATATAATAATCTAAAAGATCTGTTTATCCACAAGCATTATACATTTTATAATTATAGCCAGCCGTTCTAAATTTGTTTTGAATCATTAATAAAAATAAATTTCTGTTTGCGTTTGAATGGTTTCGCTTCTTAGAAAGATCGTGGTTGCCGTCAATTTTTGGGAAAACGTGTGAATAAGGCTTCACGGATGCAAAATAATATCCACAGAATTACAAACACTAACATTTTATAGACAAGATCTCAGGATATCAGGTCAAAATGGTGGTGTATAATGCCCCATTTCCACCCTCACGAAAAAAAAGGAATAAAATGTTCTTCTCTGTGTCCCTTAAATTCAATTTCCTCACGAAGATATCCCGAAGCCATTTGCGGCAGTGTCTAGATGGTCACCCATTCTATCGTCGCATCTCACTGTCTAAAATACAAGAAAGGAGGATATAAAAAGCAAGTGGCACTAACCGCCACCTGTTGGAAAAAGCAAAACTGCTGTGACACTTGAAATTTAGGGCAGAGTCAGATCTTCAAACGCCTTTTATTCTTCTTTCCTTTAAACTCTTTGCAATCACTTATGGTCCGAATAAGCTTCATGTTAAATGTGAGTTAACCCTTTCGGTCATAAATAATTGTCTTTGCCGAATAATGCTTTCTTGAAATAGAATCCTATTTATTCTAATATTAATTATTACTACAGTAGCCCCATGGCTTCTTTGGTGCTGACTGACAGTTTACAGCTGACTTCTGACAGTCAACATCTAGGTATATACCTACATTTTTACTGTCAGAAGTGACAGCTGCTAAACACATGTTTTTGCAGATCATCTGGTGCGGTGTAGGGATACGTAATTTGGTCTGGTAACTTTTTAAATCTGTCAGTCAGCACCAAAGAAGCCATGGTGCTACTGTATATCGCAGCCCTAGTCACTTCTATTGTTAATATGTCTACAATGTACACACAGTGATCGAAAGGTTAAAATAAAAGGTAATCTATAACAATTTCAAAACCAAAGTTACTCAGATGTACGATACGCTAAAATCTAACTATTTCAATTTTACATAGTACATTTTATATCATTGGTACGTAATTGGTTCAGATACAATCAAATTAGTCCAAGAAATATAAGGAAAAGATAGCCCTAGCCCCTCAAAAAACTGCAATAGAAATGAATTTTCCATCATAGCATTCATAAAAATATGCAGAGTAACATATACAAAGTTCACACTAATTAGTGCTAAGGAAAGCCCAAACCATATCTTTCCTGGAATAAATTCCATCTAAATTATTTGAAAACTATAAGCGCACATGTGATCTGACACCTTAGCTCAGTTGGTAGTGTCTGTCAATCAAGATAAGGGTTCCGGTTTTGATTCCCGACAGGCCAGAAAAATGTATCGTTTGTGAAATGTGGGTTTACCCTTTCACAGTGATGAATTAACGACTGGGGACTGGATGTTGTGCCTGTCCTAGTCTTAAGCTATATTATAAGGCATATTAAGTTACGACAAGCCTAGCAAGCCACAGGCTGGAGAGAGTAATGGACATACAAGTAAGATGACGTGTGTCAGAAACAAATGAAAATGGATTACGTTTTGTATTAAGTGTAGTAAACGTGCACTTTCTGAATACGTTGGTTATATAAGCATAAGACTTAAAAAATAACCCAATAATATAAATGTAAATATTACAGCCTCCAATCTCTTAGCCAACATTTCACCAAAATATAAATAATGTCGGGGAACGCACTCGGTAACTCTTGATCACTAGTCTGACGCGCACCTGAAACCGCTAATGTGCCAAACTAGGAACAAATTTACAATAACATAAATTGTAGTTAAGAGACCCAGCATCAATGGGTACGCGGTTTAAATGTCAGGCTCATTTGGGCTGGTTTGATGGTGACTGGAGGTTGGGGTTAAAATCCCGGCTGGGTATAATTAGGGTGTTTTTTCTCAATTTGTTTCTCACTACCCCTTCCCCTAAATGTAGGCACAACGCCTCTAACTTCTACCTCCTTCATACTGAAGCTAATAGTCCAAAGATGCATGCAAACGGGTAATAAAACGCTTACCAATATGAAAAATATAAGTAATGCAGAGTTAGTGTCACATTACCATAATAGGAATACCATTTTGTTAGATCATAATTAATTAAAATTCTAGATATTTTTTCATGCATTCATACGCCGATACATATAGTGATAGCTAGCTCATTTGGCAGATGGAGTCAGTTTTATGGTCTAAAGATATGTATTTTGTCACTACTAGTTATTATATATCTATAGGTTAAATGTTTCGTCCTCCTTCTGCTTGACTGAAGTTGAGATTTTCCTATATTTAAATTTGAATTAAATAGGGATTAAAATATCATATGGTCACAGTAATAGAAACTAGGACCCTTACTTCAATGCTTCTTATGGAAAGTTCAGTGAGTTTAGAATTGTTTCACTAAACGGTTAGCCAAATTTCAGTGTTTCATTCCTGTGTATAGGTGTTATTTTTCAACTATATTTTATTTTACTTAAAATAACATGTTTATTTTGTGTAGTATTTAACATACATGCATTCACACATACATACATGCATTTATACTCGCATACATACATGCATTCATACTCGCATTCATACTCGCATTCATAGTGCATTCATACATAGATACATGCATTCATACATCCATTCATACATACATGCATACATACATACATTAATACATACATACATGCATACATACATACATGCATGCATTCATACATTCATACATATTTACATGCATACATACATGAATGCATTCATGCATATTTACATGCATACATACATGCATACATACATGCATACATACATGCATACATACATCTACATACATACACATACATACATACATATACATACATACATACATACATACATACATACATACATACATACATACATACATGCATACATACATGCATACATACATGCATGCATACATACATGCATACATACATGCATACATACATGCATACATACATCTACATACATACACATACATACATACATACATTCATACATACATACATACATACATACATACATACATACATACATACATACATACACACATACAGACACTCATTTATATATTTGGTGTATTTAAACTCACGAAATACATCTTCAGAGCACGATTCCTTATTTAAAAAAATGAGAAACTATAAAACAACAATCATATTTTAATATTTATGTTGTTAGATAAGCGTTTAACCAGAAAGGATAGTAAAAGGCGGAGTTAAAAAATGTTTGTTTGATGACACAGTCAACTCGGATAAGGATACACATAACTATTATTTCCAAGAACATTAACAAAAAGCACAAAACCAACAATGAAAATATTGATTATTTTTCTCCTTACAGCATATTGCCGGACGTGCTTCAAGTATTTATAAATAAAAACGGTCACGGTTAATTTTGAGAAAAGGGTTGGAGCGTTACACCTTTATATTTCATACACGCCGCGAAATTCCTGGATCAAAGGTTGTACAAGCAGCGAGATGCAATTTCACCACAAGATAATCAATATCTATGGGGGGATCTACGTACACACGTGTCCTCCAAGCAAGGTATTCCCCTCTGTTGTAAATATTTACACTGTGTAGGCCTATGTTGTGACTTTCATTACCTTCCCTGGAAGCTATAGTGTGTACCCTTACTACAGTATATAGTAGCATCTATTTATAAACCTAAACACCAGGCCACGTTCTTTGTTTTATTTACATTTTCTGATGTTTTTTCTTATTTTTCATAAAGAATCGTGCTTTTAAACGGAACTGTACGAACTTCTATAAACATTATATATTTTTACTCACATTGCAAATAGATATATATATATATATATTTATGCTTATATTTTGTGCACCCATTGGACTTAGTAAATTTTGATTACAACTCACTAACACATCTCTACGAATAGTATTTGGAATATTTTTACAATGACTTCACAACCACTAGCTTACTAGGCTAGGTTTCTATCATAACCTTTTAATGAAATCTCTTGAAATTTTGTACATTCGTATTTTACTATATAATTTAATTCTTCATTAGTAACAATCCGACACCTTAGCTCAGTAGGTAGTGTGTCTGTATACTGAGTTAAGGGTCCCGGGTTCGATTCTCAGCCATGGACGAAACATTTATCATAGGTTAAATGTGAGTTTACCCTTTAACATTGATAAATTAACAGCCGGGGACTGGATGTGGTGCCTGTCCTAGTCTTAAGTTATATTATAAGGCCTATTAAGTTACGACAGGCCTAGCAAGCCGGTAATGGAAAATATATGGCTTGAATAAATAATTGATCCAGAACACAGGCTGGAAACGGTAATGGATGTACAAAAATATTAACATAAGGAATCGGTTTGCAGCGTAGTGGAAAAAATAATGAAAATGTTTCATTTGAACATTTGATCCAAGAAATAGGGGACGCAAAATTTCACAAACTATTAGAGAAAAAAACATTTATTGAAACGGTATAAAATTGAAATTTGCCAGGTAATTCCAGAGGCCAATCCATCTATTTTAAAGCTTATTATTTCATTTATGATCGTTATTAAACCGTGATATTTTGTTTTTGTAACAATGTATCTATTTCATTATTTTAATCTTATAATCTCTTTAAGAATATTGAATTTGCTATGGATTGCGTTCGTTTGTACCCTAAATTTGTAGATGATGAAGTTTCCTTTCAAGAATATAGCTTTTAAAATTAATTTTCTTACATAATATTTTGTTTGAGATCATCATGGTCATCTTGATATTGTACAAGAATAAAATATATAAAGTGTGCAGTTGAATGTGATCATTTTAATTCTATAGGCCTTTGATATCTGTATGTCCGCCTGAATTCAAACATTCAAACATTCTATGAATCTAAAATTTGGATGCTGATAGTTATAAAAACCAGCATTTAATATTCAGGATTCAAAATAACGGATAAAATTACCCAAGAAATGTTTAAAATGAATCATACACTTTCTAAAGTGCAAACTATTACACTTCTATGTAATTTCAATTGAATTGAACTCTTTAAAACCCAATTATTTATGCTGTGACACTATTGTTTAATTTTTTTACAACAAATAGCCAATAGTTCAAACTGTATATATATGTAAAAGTTACAATTTTAATCAACAAATGATCAATATTTAATTAAATGTAAAGATTTGTTTGCTTTTCTCTGTGGTTAATTCTATATTCGTTAAAAACCAATTTACCCTATAGATTCCCCGTGAAAATACGGGTATACCAGCTTGTCATATATAAAGAAAAGTTACATATTGATTATGGTGAATGTTGTTTGGTTACTTTCAGTTAAAAAAAAGGTCTGCAAATCATAAACATACAAAAGAGGTATACAGTGTAAGAGAATTTAGAACATCATTTATAAATAGGTTGAAAAACACAGCCCTCAGGTATATCAGCATTCACGTCACAGCAGCGCAGTTAATTCACTCTTTTTTGTTGTTGAGTTTTACTTGAAGATGAACTATTCATTTATAGAGTCTGAAGGGAGAAATTAATATTCTACATTTATTTTAGAGTGTTGGATAACATAATGGAAACAATTAAGCACTTGGTTAATCCCCTAGATCTATGGTAACGTGCAATTTATTTTTTTAATAAGAATTTTGTGTGGATCTTAGCCCGGAAACATGATTGAAATATCCGAAATCTTTATAAATTTTCAGCGATCGGTATATTTGTGCATATTCTAAACAATTGGTTTTATTGTTGCATTAATGAACTAGATTATATTTAATCGATGTTTAGTTGAACTTTGGTATTATCTGAACTGAATTTGTTTTCCATGGACAAGCCTATACGCCATAGATAATTTATAATATTAATGTTTATGCTTTAAGGTCGGATCGATGGGAGCGTGAGTTCAGGTAGATATTTTTTTGTTTATTTTAACTTAAAAATATATTCAGTAAATACGTCAAGTTTAATTTCCTTTACAAAATAATCTCAACAATTCTTTAATATCTATCAAGGTTGTCCTGGAATTTAATGAAAACATTTTCTCTTAAATATAATCTAGTGTGACTATGCTCTTGACAAATATTCAACAACTGTTGATATCACCATGTGAAGAATTAAACTCTATGCTTATACTGAAGAAATATTTTATTAATTTTGTCAAACAAACAAAAAAGCTATAGAACTTCAAAAATACTGCCCTTAGTTGCACATCCTTTCCACTTCACTTTAATTTAATACTAGCAAGTCAAACCGGTTATTAAATAGTCGCTAGCCATAGTATTTAGCTCCAGTTCATAGGACATGGTTTGTGGAGTTACAAAAAAAGCTGTAATGTTCAATCAGTTGCTCCCGCTCGTAATATCGTCTGTCTACAATCACACACCAAAGTGCAGTCGTATGTTGGAACTGTCGGACACACTTGTAAATGAACACTCCAATGCCCATCTATTGCGTTTATGTAGTTTCGTTGGCTTTAGTTCAACCATTTTTAATTTATCTTAGAGAAAATATTTGTAATGCAGTTATCTACGCAAATAAGAATGTATCCCATAGTCAAAGACTTTCGGAGAAACACTAATAAGGAACAAGACTATTTTCAAAGATAGTACTGACTATTCGTAGGACAATTTATTATTATTATTAATATTTGTGTATAGATTTTCAATTATTTTGGTTGCATTTTACGATTGTGAATGTTGGGTTTTTAGGCTACGTCTAAATAATTTATTTAGTAAAGACTAGCACAAGTTTCAATGCTCAAGTAGTCTAAGGCATCATTTTAGATATATACCGAATTTCCGAGGAGGGAGAGATTGGAGCTCAAAACCAGACGTTAGTACAAAGGGTGTTTTTCCCCCCTGAATTGTTCCCAACTTTCAATTAACTCAAATTAGGTCTTCCCTAACCCTGCTCCATTAGCGTAGCTACCATGTATGTGTGTAAACTGAACAGGCAGTGAAAAGTAGGGACAGCAACAAAAAGTAGTCACTAACCCAGGGGTCGGCAAACCTTTAGTACCCCGATTGACTTACAAACTTACCAAAGGTCTCGTGATTACGAAACATTTCCCCACTATAATTTTGCTTAATTTGGTTCCAATATAGTTTATATTTATTTCATTCAATATTTACTCATCATATGTATGTCCCTACTTTTATAGAAATTAATATAAAATAAATAAGATTTACATTTAAATAATATACTATTTAAATCTATTATAAAATTACCGATTATAGCCGATAAAGATAATTTTAGTCACATTATAATATTATTTGAAAGTACTTAATACATTTTCGAGTTTAAAGACTCCAATATTCACTTTTTAGGGCACTGTAATTTTCTTACACGATCAACTGAAAATTGCCTCGAGATTGGCCGGTCGATCGCGACCGACTGGTTGCAGAACCCTACATTAACCTATTCAAGACTTTGATATAGGTCTGATGCATTGTTGGAGCTTGAAGGGAGCAAGACCTGGGTAGTAATCGATAATGTAAGACGTGTAAGAGGAGAAAAAACGTGAGTGGATGATAGAAGGGGGTTGGTGTGGCGGTCTAGGATTAGTTTGGCGTGTAGCCCGACGAGGTTCTTGCAGAGGTAGCTTCCATGTATCGGATAGAAGGGTCAAGGATTTGCTGTAATCAAACCAACCTTTAGTACTTGGCCTTAGTAGCTTACTTTCTTCTCTTGCCTCTAACTATCAGCTCTGCTAGTTACACAAGTAGACCTATGCGGATCTATGACAACAATGGACAAAGACAGAGCCATCCAAATTCTAAATAGCTCATCTCACATCTGATTAACCGGGGTATTAGATAAACGATTACGCTTTAACCAGAACTAGTATCCAAGTGTGATTTTCTGTATTTTTTCACTCGATAACAGTGAAATTGAAATCAGGATAATAGTTTAATCAACTTTGAATACATAATTTTAGATTTAGTTTTATATTTTTAATAATCACAATAATGGTAAACCTGTTTAACTTGTTTCAATTCAGCTGGTTTATGATGCAATCATATTACCTCTAGAATGCATCGACTGATTCGGACTCGGAAGGATTAACCTAACTATGTTACGCCTTATCTCTGACATAGGACGGTATCTTGAGGTTAAGAATATATTGAGACGAAGGGCAAGACAGGACAGCGCAGCATGGGGGAGGCGCACATATTGAAATAAATTAAGACACGTACAATTTTTGTTGTTGTTAATAAATGTACACAGCAGTCGCTCAACAAGCTGAGAGTAGGGGTAGGAACCTGTGCTTCAATAAAAACTCAAGCCAAGAGCTGATTCGTAATGTGAACTCTACTTTTCACAAACTATGGTTACTAACGCCTGCTGTCTTGTGACGTGCCTCCTGCGTTGATTGAGCTTCAATGAATGTTACCACTAATTCACATTATTTACAATAACCTGCCCCGGTTTTTTCCCCAATAGTATGGAATTACTGACCGGGAGGAATATAGCATCCAATTCTTTAGTCTGAATGTAGACTATTTGCTGTTCTGGTGGCACAGAGCGTTACCACTATGGAGGTTGTCTACACGTACCGGCAATGATATGATGTTATGATAGTGAATGTGGAGGCGTGGGCCAGTGGAAGTCTTAAATCTAACTTAACCCTAATTAACCTGCATATGGTGACAGTTAGGATAATTCTCCTAGAGAGAAAAATACCCAGGGTACTGGCTGGGAATCGAACCCGGGAGCCAGGCGCACTGACCACTACACCATGGGGCCGGATACCCTTTCTTATGAAGAACCAATACGTTATCATTGCGTGGAAAACAGATCAAACAAAACATATATATATATATACATATATATATACATATATATATATATATATGTTCGAAATCTATGCATATCATTATTACGTCTCATATTTTTCTGGCTCAGATAGCAGCTCGCAAAATGATATATTTGGGTATAAAATTATCGAAAATAAGACATTTATAATGGCTTAAGAAAAACACGTGATTGAGGGGGTTAAGGGGGAAGATGTTAGGCAAAGAAGCTACACATAAGTTACCCCCTGTCCCCTTCTTTATTCAAATTAAATGTGTTTTTCTTTCAAAACTATTATGGTGCTGAACATAAAGCGATGAAAATACAAACTTTTATTTTGATATTAACCGCTTCAGTGGCCGAATGGTCAAAGGTGGTCTTGTGCTAGACTGTCCTACTGAAGACGGGGAGATTAGGGTTGGAAACCCGGTTGGTTATACTGAAAGTGATTTTTACTTAATGGTTTCTCACTATCCTTCCACGCAAATGTGGGTATATTACCTCTATAATGATACCTTCCTCACCCTACCCCATTATAGTATTAATCATAATACATAATGTTTGTTTGAACCAAAAGTAATACGAAATCCCTAACCATCCGGGGAATTATGCTAACACCATTAAATTTTGTTCAAAGCTCCGGCGTACAGTGACGGGAGAGCAAAGCTGTTCAAGCATGCGTGTAATTCAGGTTGCAATAAATCTGCCCTTGATGATATCAATATTGAAGGCAAAATTTTTTGTATTATCTTAACTTTATTTATTACCTTGTTATAGTTATGATTGTATTATGCGCTAAGTCATTGTTTTAAGTCGCTGTCGATGATGAAATTGTGAGTTCAAAAAAGAGATTGTGCTACGAGAATTGGCCTTGCTAGGTCAAAAGTTTCTGCATCGATTCTAGATTCCAATTACAAATTTTTAACAGATTGTTTGGTTACGTTTGCAAGGAGCGCTTAATTCAAGCCATATATTATGTTCCAATATATTGCGGATGAAGTATTAAACTATAATTACTTTAGATGGCATGCAACAAAAAATTACTCGTGGTTGTAATAAAATTATATGAAAATATTGTAACACATCATCATAATCATCATCATCATCATTATGATAATGAAAATCTTCCAGCCCCTAGTTGGGTCTGTTTGGATCATAAGCCTCTCCACCGCCTCCTTTACTCCCTCCACCTCTCTCCCTCCACCTTGACCCAGTCTTCTCCTCTTTCCTCAACAATCCTCCTTACTCCCTTCAGCCATCTATCCCTTGGTCTTCCTCTCATCCTCCGACCCCCACCTCCATATACAACATCCTCCTGGGCATCCTTTCCCTCTCCATTCTTCTAACATGGCCATACCACCTTAGTCATGTCTTCTCTATCCTGTCCTGGACTGGCTCTTCCTTTTCTATTCTTCTTACTCTCTCATTTCTCATCCTGTCAAATTTTGTCCCACCGATACTGCTTCTCAAGAATCTCATTTCACTCGCCTGCATTCTGCTTCTATCCTGTTCCTTCATTACCCTCGTTTCTGCAGCGTACGTCAATATTGGCAGGTAATAGGCATTGTCGATCACTCCCTTGTCTGGTATATCCCTGCTCCAAATCAGGCTTCTCACACTTCTGAAAGATGTCTCTAATTGCCCTCCTCTCTCAATTATTTCTCTCTTGTTCCTGGAACTAATTTTATAAATTTAAGAAAAAAAATGGTTTTAAACAATTTTTTCTCAACAAATTTAGCACATATTCTATATAATTCTTCATAGGTACATTATTCTTGTGTTTTGTGAATTATTATTATTATTGCCATCATGAGCTATCCACAGAGGCCCGCTATCTATATACTATCAGGTAATGAAAAATACGATACAACTTAGAGTAAGTGTGTCCACATTTGCTTGGCGATTGGGGTCCAGGAGGAGAGTAGGCACGCTCTTATTAATTCAGGATGGTATTCGACCCCCCGACATTCCCGTCGTAAGCAAACCAGACAAGGTGTGACTGGCACCTTTGACCACATCCTCACTGGCGCGGCTTGTATGAAACTCTTCCTAGTCAGAGTCCATGTGAATTTTATTCTTCTGGTTCTCGTACCAGGGTGCAAATGGCTCGCCATTCATTTGGTTGCCGTTGATTGGCTATTTGGGGCCACAATCTCAGTTATCCAGGTAGTTATCCACATACACAGTTCAATATGGTCGTCTAATCCTCTTTATTAGCTGATGCGGGTGAATTTACTTACCCTCCTTATTCCTACCCTTTAGCTTTCACCTTTTATTAAACTTCTGATAAACGTAACATGAAATAACCCATAAAGTAATCCTTAATTGCTCCAATAAGAAAAATGACCATTCATAAAAATATTTATTGCCAAACATCTTTATAATATTGTATCTATCTGACCGTAATCCACAACACTTGTGTCAAACAAGCAAGGAGTGAGTTGGTATCTAATACCAAAATGTAAGAACACATCACACGAAAGTACAATGTGTTTTATGAACTATCTGGGAACGAACAATCAGCCCTCTGTTTTGCAATCACTCAAACCCCTGGCCTTAAAAGAGTGGGGAAGTCTAGATTGGGAGTTTTATATTACAGCCACTCATTTAGAAACATGGAGTAGTGGATTTTACACAGGTGCAGCTTATTTTTATTCACCATAATCATCATTATTCTCATCATCATCCTCATAATAGATCATCCTATCTCTGGGAAAACGTCTAGAGTAAGCCTCCCCACCACAATATTCCCATTGGTCCTCCTCTCGAACATATTTCCCATATACTCTCTTTAAACAATATTCTCTCTTCTAATAATCTCATTTATTTCTTTTACTTGATCTTATAAATTGCCTGAGTTTCTTCAATCTGCTTTAAAAGCATCTCCTCGGCAATTTTCCTTTCTCTCATTCTCTTCATGATGCTTTAGGGTTGTTTTTGTAATATTTCCTGCTCCCTGATTTCTTCATTATTTATCCCATATCTTCTTATCTTATGCAATCTATTAAAACTTTAAACTGCCGTTTTACTTTCTCATATCAAGAGAAAGTATTGTAATGGTGAACATTTTCTACCTTGAAACTATGACGCACTTATACGTTTTATGCGCATCCGAACTAAAAAAAAAAAGTGAATTTAACAATAACTGTCCCCATTTCTGTCCCTGGTCACAGATCTGAAACGGTTTGATAATTTTTTTTCCCCCAACCTTATACCTAAAACTAAGGATAGTTTACTGATGAGAATTTTTTTTTTAATTCCAAATGTTTCGAAAATGGCTACAGTGATTTTGTTTAAAACTGTTTCTGGGGAATGTTTTTTCTGTCAAATAACACTTTATAATTGTATTTAGGGTAAAAATCCGTCCAGGGTTAGTTTACTGATGATTGATTTTCAATTATTTGAAATATTTAGAAAATTATTCTGTCAATTTTATTAAAAATATATATCTGGGGAATGTTTGACACAACAAACAAAGATACGGACTTGTTTTTTGGGGTACAATTCGTTTAAGGGTAGATTACCAATAACTGGTTTTAATTATTTGAATATTTTAAGAAATTGTTATAGGGATTTGGTTCCAAATGGGTGTTTGTAAATATTTTTACGTAATAAACCATTATATATAAATATATATACCTGTTTCTCTTAAAACATTTATATAATGATAGTTTACTGATTAATGGTTTTTGAAAAAATAGCTTCAGGGATTTGGTTAAAAACTCGTTTTAGAATACTATTTTACACGATGATAAATAATATTTGTTGGTTTCTCTAAAATAAATCAATTTAAGGGTAAATTACTGAGGACAAATTTATAAACTTCTATATATTTTGAAAATGGGATTTAAGATTGTGTATAAAATGGGTATCTGGGAATATTTTTTTCTTGATAAAAAGAATCTCTCTTTATTTTTACAAAAATAAATAATTTGAAAGTAGTTAACAAATAATACATTTTGAACATTTTTGCTACAATGTATATAATTTATGACGAATGTTTATTGTGATTAACAAGAAGGTGTTCTGGGTTTTCTGAGGAATACTTAAATAAGGGTAGTTTACCGAAAACCTATATTTGAAAATTTCGTTCCAAGCTTGAATGGACTGTATGAGAAAGTTTGTATGATTGTGTCGTACAATTTATTTAGTTTCATAATTTTATTAAAATATTTTTTACCTTTCCATTGTACTTGTCTTTGAACAAAACATAATTTGTAGTGTAACTTTGTATTTTAGTGGCACTCGAGGACTTGAAAGACATTATATAGTAACATAGAAGAATAATAAACGAGGTACCGAGGTTTGATACCAGGTACCAATTAATCAATAATCTAGATATTTATGAAATAGGTATTTATAGTTATTCACGTTGTCATTTGGTGTTAGTTTGAATGTTTAATTGTATTCATGCCTTCCCTTACTTGCCTTTATGCTCAAGCTGAGTGTTAGCATTAATTATATGGCTGATCAAATGCCTCAAACTATTTAACAATAGTCGAGGTACACAGTTTTTGCTTTTGGGTGTATTATTAGTTTGTGAAAAATAATGTGTTAAACCTAATAAAATGCTTGTGGCTATTTACTGGCAGATTTTATCTATATGAATTGTTATAATTACAAACTAACTTAACATATAATAGTATATTTAATACTAAACAATCTTGGTGTATATTTAATTTAATTTAGCACCACGTCTTACTACCCGATCAGGTTATACGCTTAAGAACTAATTATGCTGTTAGAAATTGGGGAGGTAGAATATAGAGGAAGTGAACCTGCATTTTCGTGGAGATGGAGTAGAAAACCTTTTAGAAAAAACTCAGTTCACCCGACTGAGATTCGAACCTCAATCTCCCCTTCCTTGACAGTCTATCTCAACACGAAACTATCACGTTAGTGAAATACGCCACCAAGGTGGGTCTTAGTGTATAGAATTATAGTATTTATGTGATCTAATACTACACCTAAATCATTTTAGTACATCTTGGAATCAAATCAAGGTATCCTAGACTTGAATAAGTTTGTGATAGTGTTATATATATATATATATATATACTTGGGAGTTGCACATACAAATTTGCAAATAGTAAAATGTTCGCTAATATACACACATTGTAGATAGCCTTAATGGCGTGTTTTGCAAATTGAAAACAATATAAACGATATATTACTATGACATCACGCTCCAAATTAAATGGTTTCAATTCCACCGGCGCTGATTGTAAACATTGATAGTGGTGTGCTTACACCGCCTGGAGAGTTATACCAACCAATATACACGTGTGGCGGGCGCGTCATTGTCCAACAGCTGTAGCTTTCACGCTTGTTAACATATTCTTAGGTAGAGGTTTTCTGCCGACGATTTACTTTTCGCTTTCTAAATAAAGTTAGTAAATGTGTCTTAGTGGAGATGTTTGACGCAATACTGACGAAATAAGATGTTTCAGACTTCACAAATTATTATAGTTTAGACCAGGCGTGTCAAACTCGTTTGATTCTAAGAGCCACGTTGGAACTTAAAAATAATAATAAGGTCACATTAAAAAATTATATTTACTGCCTTAACGATTTTTGTGAATAACGATTTATGTCGGAGAAAGAGTACAAACTCGGTACACCAACCTCACATGCAATGTTTGTTAGTCTTTCATAATGTCTGCGGACCTCGTGACTGACAATCTAGGGCTAGATAGTCACAACACAAACTAGCAGTCACAGACAGATATGCGCTTGTTTGATTACCACTGGGGTATTTATTGGGTATTCGGTAAGAACAAAGATCACGGCTTCCAAAATAAACATCCCGTTTTCATAGAATTATCTAAAATCTCGATAAGTCATTAGATATCCCTTCAACTGTTCATACGTCAAGTCATGTGATCTGCAGCTGTCGCTTTTGATATATATTATTAATACCTATAAAATAATAATAGGTAATAACATAATGAAATGTAATCATTATTTGTCACAGTAAAATACGGTGTATTTTCTAAAATACTCTTTCTATAAATATTGGACTGTAACTTAAACTAAGACAATATCCTTGTCAATAACTGCTATAGACGAGTGGAATATAGTTCATTCCACTATTAATATATATATATATATATAATTTACTTGTTTAAAAATGATTGAAGTGGTGTAGATATTTCATAAAAGCATACAATATGTAGTTGGAAGATTAACATATTAACTTAACCCAAGGCAATATTACTACAAAACTACGACCGATATAATTATATTAATTAAATTGCAACACAAATATATTTGCGATTAGTAAATACATTCTTCAACCCTACTATGAATCGAACCAAGGTCTGTGAGAAAAGCTGTTAACCAGTCTAACCACCTGAACATGTGGTCAGGTCCACGTTTGTTCTATGCAGACAGTGTCTGAAATGGAATTATATTTCGTGACTTGTAATTATATTACGTTACTGTATCTCTTGCCATCCTGGAATTATTAGAGAGAGGTCACCTTTATATTTCAAAAAGACCCGGGTTTAATAACAGGTGATGCTTACATAATTTACTATATTAAGTGTGGGATTGTATTTGTATTATATTATAAACTCACTTTTCTCGTTGGGGCTCCACCCACAAACCCCCAGTGCGTTTTATTTGCAAGTGGGTGTAAACTAATCTAATTCGAGAGCAGTTTTTTGATAGGTCTTTCCGTTTAGCCCCAAGAGACCTCCAAAGAAAGGTCCGCACCGACTTTAAAGTTGTTCCACCATTTTGATTTTTTTTCGATGGCTAAAAATTAGGTCTTTTTTTAACTTTTTGGAATTTTACCGTTGGTTACAGGCTAAAAGATATAAGTTTGCCAAATTTCAAGTTTCTAGCTCATCTGGAAGTGGATTAACATTAATGTCAGTGAGTGAATCAGCCATGTGGCTTTATGATAGTATAATTAATGAGATTAGGACTAGGAGTTTAGCATTAATTTAGTTCTCTACGCTATATAAAATTAATTTGTAAGTAATACTAAAAAAAAATTGCACGTTATAAATACAAATATTTTTTAATGCAAAACATTATACATTTTTATGTTGAATGGGTAGGTTTAAAGTGATTTACTTGAAGAGATTTTTTTCGTTGGGCGAGAAGATTTCTTTAGTGACTGATTACTTTAGTGTTTTACCTAACCAGATTTCAACTAGCCCGCTAATTTTATCAGAATCTGAACCCAGAGACAAATCACCACTCATTTTTAATAGGGGTAAGCGAGGGTTTAGGGGGTAAAAAGAGAGATCTTTTATTAGATTTTGGCCCATTAAGCACATTTCTATTTCGTGATATGATATTTGTGTTTAAGAGCGCATCTAATACTGGCAAACTATTAATCCATTGTTTTTATTAAACATCACTTTTATAAGGTTGTAAAATATTTGCGAATAACCGTGTATGATAATTAGCTCAACGACTACATGTTTTAAGTTCTTTAAGATATCAAAACGATCAAATGTTTAATTAGAACGCTTGATTCACCATGTCACGTTTAAATTGAACTATTTTATTTTAAAATGATTTTATATCAATATAACCATATTATTAATTTTTAAAATTATTTTTATTTTACCAAACATTTTTATTTTTTATTTTATTTTTAAACGTATTTGAATTATGAAGTACGTGATACTATTTCAAGTGATTGCGTATTGTACAATTTACTTAATACATTTTTAAGAGACAATTTCAAAACTATCTTAAATAAATGGTACGGTGCACCGCAGAGACTTTCTTTAATCTTAAAATAGAAATATTTATTAAAAAAATAGTAAGAGTTGTGGAAACAAATAATATACACTGTTACAGAAACATTGGGAATAGATGAACATATCTGTCCAACAAAGAGCATAACAGTCAATTTCAATTTTCGAAGACCTCCATAATGTGTATATATATATATATATATATATATATATATATATGCTTATAGCTAAGATATAATTGCTTTAATAAAATTATATTTCAATAAAGAGATTTATTATTTTTAATAACATTACAACCTTACAAGTATAAGTTATTTCTTATCTGAACTAGTTACGAAAATATGATAAAAATTGAAAATTTCTGTTAATTTCAATGCAAAGTCATTTTCATAGGTAAAATGGGAGTTCCCATTGTGTCTGTAATGGTAAATATTGCCTAGACCAAAAATTTAATCGACATAGATTGAGTGAATTTGCAGAAAGTCGATCGTTCCGCTTTTTTCCTTTCAGTAAATTACAATAATAATTTTAGTAATAGATATATATTTCCAAAAATACCTCGGGGGGAATCTTATGAAAACCCTATATAACAAGTTTTAGCCCGATCGGTAGAAATTGTATCGGCTCTAGGCAGAGATACAGACAGACGACATCGTGAAAATAACTTTTTAGTTTTCAGGGGTTAATCTTAGAAAAGTCAATATTTCACAAAAATATATAGTTTTTCTTTACGATCACAATATTTGTCTTTTCGAAGAGTATAAATAAAGTAAAACTGCAAATTCGCGTTTAAACACCAATTTCAGAGTGAATGTTTAATCTCCTAATAAAGTACCCGCCTCGGTGGCGTAGTTGGCTAACGCGCTTGTCGTGTTAAGCTCGACTGCTGAGGACGGGGAGATCGAGGTTCGAATCTCGGTCGGGTGAACTGGGGGTGGTTTTTCCTAAATGGTTTTCCACTCTCCCTCCACGCTAATGCAGGTTCACTTCCTCTAATTCAACCTTCCCAATTCCTAATCCATTACAGTAATTAGTACTTAAAGCGTATAGCCCAAACGGGTAGTAAGACGCGGTGCTAAATATTATATTATCCTAATAAAGTAAATAAACTTGAATGTATACATATCGATACTGACAGAGCTAGAAGAGTGGTTGTGCACTTGAATTTTGACTTGGGGATACAGGGATTGATCTCAAATGAGGGAACTAGGAGTTTTGTATGTTTGAAACTTTTACATTTAAACTTACTATTAAATTAGCCAACCTTTTTAGAGCTTGCGTCTTCACTTGTAGAATATTTCAGTTTTTCACTTTAAAAGCATATTTAGAATTTCTAGAAAAGGGGATAATCTTTGTGTATAATTTTGATAAAAAAAACCAAGTCGTTTTGAAATAAAATATTTTAAAGGATTCCACCCCAGTCTGTATTGTGTAGTGAACAATTTTTCTTTAGCGAATACTGGAGAAAATGGAGATAGCTTTGGCGCGGGTCTTTTAATGCTTTTGAAGATAAGCTGAACCGGGCTATTGTCCTTTTGGTTCCAATTGAGGGCGATGGGGTTGCATATATCACCCTCAAAACTCTGGAAAGACACGGCTGTTTTAACAATACTAGGGTGTAAGGGTATGATAGGCTCTTACTTTTTAAGGAGCAAGCTAAGCTTTACCATTGTAGTATTATAAGCTAGAAAATGGTTTAGTATAATAAATCAAAGTGATATGTGTTTGATGTATAAAATAACCTCTAAGTAGGATACATAACAACTTGGTGTCTGAAACCTAATGCAAAAAACCTTAGCGGCGACCATTATCTGGTACGCGAATACAAATAACGGTTATATTCGTATAGTAATTGAATGGTGTCACAGATACGAACCAGGGGCCTTAAAGGTTTACATTTTAATCTGATATAATTTCAGCTTAGGTTACTAGTGATAGGGAATTTACTGCCACTAGCTGGTATGATAATACCACGAAAACTTAATTCTCTCCCACAATTATTTATATAATTATATCGTTAATGTGGTTGATATTTTGTTTCAAATAATATGATATATTTATCTTTGATCAAAACAGTATTTTATCTGTGCATATCTTACAAACTACCTTAACAAGAAACATGATATCCCACCTATTTTAGAGGCAACTCATTGTAGTACATACAGCCAATTATTTCACAGTAAAAAGTAAAATGAAAAAATACATTATTAAGATTACCTAGGTTAATAAAATACTGTAATATTTTTAATAAGCGTAATATATATATATATATATATATATATATTAGCTTACCTGGATATAAATAAATACCATCAAATTAACATTAAAACTTCATGGATTTAATTTCATAGCTCTCAATTGAAATCTCTTAGTAACCTAACGAAGTTTGGACTAATAATGATGTTGTTTTGTGGCAAATACATTAACTTTGACAAAATTGAAATTAATTCATAGAAATATTAAAAAGGAAGTAATTAATGACTTTTGTGTACACCACCTATTAATCACTACCCGTCTGTGTCAACAAAATATTCATACCAATTAGGCAATAATGAGGAAGGAATAATTTAGCGAAATTATTACTATATTTGCGTAGAGGGGGAATTGAAATTTATTGAGGCCGAAACACTTGAATACAACCAGCCGAGATTCAAACCCCCAACCTCCTTGTCACCAGGAAACCAGACAAGATAATACTGATGCATTTGTTCACGTGACCATCATCTGGGTATTTTGTTCTTCGAAGCTCTTGTAACCTTAACTGTCGACTAAATTTTCTTTCCACTAATTTACTGTTGCATTAAATTGTTTCTTTCTAAATATTAAAATTCTTTGATTCTCTAATACTAGATAAGAAACCAAAACCTTCAAAGAACTTATCCGCTTCAGTGGCCACATAGCCTAAGGTGTCACTCTCGCAATATACTGGACTACTGAGAACGAGGAGATCGGGGTTTAAGCCCCAGTTGGGTGTACCGAGTGGGATTTTTACATAGGCCTATAATCCGAACGGGTAGTAATACATGGTGTTGTTAAAAAATATAATATAAAGGTGTTTGTTTAGTTACGCACGTGGGACTTGCGATGAGTGGGATTCGCAGCAGCCAAAATTACCGTCGTGAGATTTGCAATCGCCCCATTCCAATCCCTGCGGTGTTGTAAGCAATGCGAAGGCACCCTTATGCGAAACAAGGAGAACTGCTTTAGAAACTCAGGAAAATACATAAAAATACCAGTGAGTCGGTGCTATCAGACGAAATATAATCTAGCCTAACTGAACCTAACCTAACCTAACCAACAATATTGTGGAGTGATAGAACAAAAAGTTGAAGATTGTGGCAAGAACTTAGCGTCCAAATATATTTCTTCTGACCCATCACTTAAATAAGAAGCGGTTAAAACTTCATTCGCGCTGAGGACCAATGAGATGGGAGGACCTAGTGAAAAACTAAAAAAATGTATACATAAAGTTGGATACAAAAATAAAAACAGCTCTAAACAAAACCCTATTTATACACATAAACTATTTGCAGGAATGCGGCTGCATATCCCGCTCCAGCAGCGGTTCTCAAACTGGGGTACGCGGACACCTTTCAGGGGGTACGCGAGGAGCTCTCAAGGTAAAGATTGGCAAAACAACAAGGGACTTATGGGAAACCATAATATTTGGCAGTTACCATTATCTGGTTATTTCCACCCCTATTTTTCACCTATTTGCTCGGCTGGAGATCGATTTATGAGAACTTTCAATCCTCTACTTGACACATTCTACATTAGCAGTTTATGATGCCTTTCTTACAACATAGCTCTGAGAGAGTGGTTTTTCATCCACGGTGTACCGAAAAATAAGTACCGCAATAGGCTAAATTTGGAACCAGAACTCCGCTTGAAAGTTTCAACTGGACAACCAGACATTAAAAAGTTGTGCCAAGCCATGCAGTCACACCCCTTTCACTGAAACACTTTATGGTTCATAATATATCAGCTCCAGAATTACAATTAAAACATATATTTGAAAATATTATGTTTAGGTTTATTTTTTCTTTACTTTTGAACGAATTTTTGAAGAAAATATATTAAACATTTCTACATAATTTTACAGTAAAATTATGTTTTTTTAACTGATCAAAATCATTTTAAATCTGTCATTTGGATTTTTTAAAATCTTGGTTGTACATTAAACTTTTAGCCATGGTCAAGAGGTAAACTATAAAAAAAAGTTTGAGAACCACTGAATTACAATATTAGGGCTTGATGCAAATCCCACATAAAAAAGGGCATGATCGCAAATATCATGGGCACATATCCTTGCCAACTCAACCACTAGAAATGGATGATATTAATTTATAAATAAATTGATTGAATTTTTGTGTGAAATTAATAAAAAACAGAAATCTGTTAAAATTTGTAGTTGATTACGGAAAGGTTAAGCTTTCAAAATAATTTGAAACGAGGATTCTAGACTATTAAAATGTACACAGAACAAAGTAGCTTTAAATTAATTCAGACCGATTTTGTATTTACTATATCATGAAGCAAATACGTGTTTTATTGTAATTTAGTTATATAATTGCATTGTAGTAAGCCCTGGTCCACTATTTAATACAATACATTAATAATTATTATATTACTAACAATCACGTGACTTGTGTTGTGTGTGTATTTTCATGGTTTGATGTGATTTGGAATATACAAAACGACAAATTGCTTTGTTTTACTAAAATTAATTAATCTATTTGGTTACTAACAAATATATTCTGCTTTGGAAATAATACAATACAAGTGGAATGTAGCTATCTATAAACTAGTTTGATAATATAAATAACGAATTTAACCAAAAAATGTAGATTTAATGAATGTTGACCTAATATCTATAAACTCAATTTAACTTTGGTAAATATTTATTTTCTTGGAAGGTTAGAAAATAATATTTATAGCGCAACTTATTAGCATGTATTGTATATTTAGTGTATGTATCTATTCGATATGATTAATTTAACGAATATTATAATATATGAACTTATGTATAAAGTATTACAATTTATTTAGTGTCCATATTAATAAATAGTAATATAGGTATGCAGGGCCGTACGCAGGATTTTTGTAAACGGGAGAGGGAGGTTTCAATGATCAATTTTTTATAAGGTATGATAAACTGGTTAACAATACAATAATTAACAAAATATGTGATATAGTTATGATGGATGACACATAACATATTATTGAGCTGTTTCCTTAAGTAATAAAAAATAGTTTAACTATTTGTATTTTATTGGGACGATAAAAATGTAAGCACACAAATAAATCACAGAATCATTAGCAACATATTGTTTTATCTAGTGTACATCTATTTTTCAATGGGAGGGGTTTGAACCCCAATAATGGTCCCCCCCCCCCGCGCAATCGTATATACGAACCTGTGTATATATAATTCTAATATTTATATTTGCATTTTACAAAAAATTTAATTTAAAATGCGTGATGTAAAAATCCATATAAATATTATAAACTATTTCGTAATTATTTTTTTTTATAAACTATAGCATTAGAGTTATTATTAAATAACCAAGCGAATAAATATGGATAAATAAAGTTAATTCAGAAGAATTACATTAATATGAAGATAGAATGAAAAAAATAAAGTTGTGAAATACTACCCCAATTCACCCAGACAAGTTATGAACCTAAGCCTCCCCGCCCTTGAAAATTTGGTCTCTTGCTAGACTGACAATTTAGACCACGATATCACTCATGCAGGATGACTAATAGTAAATTGTAAGAAATTCACAAAGATACAAACATTTGAGTATAGGCTTCTTAGGCATGCACAGAACATTCAGTTTATCTTGAAAGGTAGCATCTTACCTTGACGTATTACACTATGGGCCTGTCTTATATGTTCTGTCATAGTCGAACAATAGGAGGAAATCTTGTTACCTTAGAGTTAATGAAAAGTACAAAATGAGTTCTGTGAACTATATTTCATTAGTATAAATAAAGTCAATAAGTGTTAAATAATAGAAAATATGACATTTTAATTTTAAAAATAATTTGAAGTGGCATATTGTACAACATAATTTAATAATAACACCCTAGTTTGCCATCAAATACCACTCTAATAACAAATATTGAGTAGACGTTGAAGATTAAGATAGTAACATAGCCTTTGGTAGGTTTAAGATCTTCAAATATTCAGGAGCAATTCTTTATGGTAAAAACTATTTTAGATTAAAATTAGGAAATAATACAGTAATACAGTCGGAAAATGCATGCTATTACTCGATCAGTAAGTTGTTAACATTTCACCTGTTGTCAAGAAATACATATACCCTCTACTCCTCACAAGACATTGTTCGGATAGTAAAATCTCGCTGTTTAAGTTGGGCAGGAAATCCAGCGCGAATAGAAGAAAACTTAACTGCGTTCAGAGTATTAACTGGCAAACCTAATAGAAAGAGACCATTGGGGAGATCTAATAGAAAGAAACCATTGGGAAGATCTAATAGAAAGAGACCATTGGGGAGATCTAATAGAAAGAAACCATTGGGAAGATCTAATAGAAAGAGACCATTGGGAAGATCTAATAGAAAGATACCATTGGGGAGATCTAATAGAAATAAACCATTGGGAAGACCTAATAGAAAGAGACCATTGGGGAGACCTAATAGAAATAGACCATTGGGAAGACCTAATAGAAATAGACAATTGGGAAGACCTAATAGAAAGAGACAATTGGGAAGACCTAACAGAAAGAGACCATTGGGGAGACCTAATAGAAATAAACCATCGGGGAGACCTAATAGAAAGAGACATTTGGGAAGACCTAATAGAAAGAGACCATTGGGGATATCTAATAGAAAGAAACCATTGGGAAGACCTAATAGAAAGAGACCATTGGGAAGACCTAAATTCAGATGGGAGGATAACATTAGAATGGAGCTCAAAGAAATAGGATGAAATGAGGGAGACTGGATAGAACTATCTTAAGATGTTATCCTAAATTTGATAACAAAAGGAGACGTACTTATATAAGCAGTGGGCCCAAAACGGCACACAATATCCCTAGTAATGACAATAAGATGACTAATTACCAAATTAAAAGCACTAACGTAGCTCAAATCTTTGATGAGATCGAGTTCTTGGGAATAATTCACTACATACGACAACAAACCATGACAAAACGGATATAAAGCTCAAATTTTGGTTGAGACTGTCCGACACATTAGCTCAGTCGGTAGCGTGTCTGTCTACTGATATAAGGGTCCCGGGCTTAATTCCCGGCTTGGGCAAAAGAATTATCATTGGTGAAAAGTGGGCTTCCCTATTCACAGTGATGAATTAACGGCTGGGGGCTGGATGTTATGTCTGATCTAGATTTAAGTTATATTATAGCTCGTCTGCGGATATAAGCAGTTGGTTCAGAAAGTCCACGTTAATTACCTCAACCAAATTAAATTAAACTAAATTAAATTAATTTAATGATGTTGAGTGCGTAGGAATAATTAATACTTACCATGGTAACAGGACTGATTGAGCCAAAACTTCTTATGTACAGCTCGCAGTGCACAGTGGTAGCATTATCTGAAAGCAAAACCAATCAGTTCCTGATGATTAAATCTGTACTGTACCTATAATACTTTAATAATGTTTGTAGTAATTAGCATAGGATATTCAATCAACATAGTCACAACTTGTGTGTAAATATACATACTGTACAATAACAATAATGGAAAAAAGTTAATAAAATGATTTCATATTGTTTTGATAAGTTTGGGTTTACAAAACACAATCGTATTATACTTATTTATTTATAAATCGCCAACGGGGAATATAGATCAGGTCTGTGAAAAAATACAACTACAATTGTATTATTTCGAAATAAGAGGTATAAAACAACTTTTAGTTTTGAAAACTCATAATATATTGAGCATAGATAGAAAAGAATTTCTTTAACCATTTTGAATAGAAAATATACAGGAAAAAAGTTTTACCACGTATTAATTCGTGCCACTTATATATACATAACGCTAATTGAGTAGGATTGAGTATGTTTCAATTTGTGAGAAAGTACATTCACATTTGCATCGAGGAAATGTGGGGAAACATCAAGGAAAATCAAGGCCGTAGCCGGGGGAGTTTGGGGGTTACACCTATATGAACAAAATATAATATATGGCTTTATTTATGGTTCAAACAATATCAAAATTAAGATACAAATACAAATTAGGGGGTTGTGTTAGCATAAAAAGCATTTCAGAGAGCTTCTAGAGGTGTGTAATATCTAGACTTTTTCCTAGCCTACGGTAGTTAGGGGGCTATTTTACCATAAAAGAACACTTCAGAGAGCTTTTAGAGGTGTTTATATTTATAATTTGTTCTAGCCTCTGGCAGTTAGGGGATTATGTTGCCATAAAACCACTTCAGATAGCTTCTAGAACTGTTTATCATTCATATATTTTTCTAACTTCTGGCAATTGGAGGATTTGCCCACCAACCCCACTCCCCCGCCTTCCAAAGGCTAGCTATGACCTTGAGGAAAACACACTAAGGGGTGCTATTATTACTACCGGATATATATTTCTTTCGGGAGGTTAAAGTTAGCGACCAGATAAAAGGGAACCCGGGACCTTTGGGTTCGATTCCCGTGTCCAGGTATAATTTTTCAATTTTCATAATATGATATCTAGATAGAGTAGATCCCCAATAAAAGCATATGTAATAGCTTTGGTTATTTGATTATTTGATATTGTTGAATGTCCAAGTTTATAAATGATGGTGTTCCCACTTAATAACCTGAATCCTATCTACAGTGACAAGTGATACCTACATCCCGACTAACTTCATCAGCACGTTGCACTATGTTGGTTACAAAGGCAGAGGCTGGACGGCCGCTACCTCCTCTCTAACGATCTCACACCTGACACAGCTTCCAACAGTGCCTCTGTCGTCCCTCCTGTCTCCGTAAACATGTGTCACACGTGTGTATCCCCCATACTCACTAGGGGTTCAACGACAGCTCTCGTCTTTGACCATACACATAGGAAGTGGGCAGGGGTGGACTAAGCCACCAGGACGTCGAAAGATACCCTGGTAGGTCGGTTTGGTTTGGGTCAAAGCAACTACTTTAAACTAAAATAAACCATTCCATTCGTTTTTTTCTTGGTGTTGTTTATAAACAGTTTACTAAGCCAAACGTAGACGGAATTGTGTTTTATCATATATTTCTTGCTGACGCACCTTGCTGATGATGTTATTTAAAATTCGCAAGACAAAGGAGTGTTAGTGAAAAAGGCCAAGTTTGAATCTCAGCTGTAAAATGGTGTAACCGTTTTAAAAGAATTACTAAATACCTACTTCGTAAATAATGCACTTTCCACAATTTGTGTTCAAAACAGATGTATAAATATTTCCCAAAACTGTATTGTTTGCCTTTTAAAATCGAAAAATAGACATTCAAAATCATAATAAATAGTGATAGCAGATTGTTTGGTTCTCGCATGTCTCAATGGGCGTTAAAAAATGTTACGTATGTATATGCCATAGTTCTCTATGTTGATTGTATCAGGACTTGTTTCTGGAAAGGAATTCCATTTTGAGATTAACAAGAGTAAATCCAACATCTATTCCTGTTGTATTTATTGTCTGCAATAGTTCTAGAAATAATTATTCTCTATTATTTTCTATTGCTAATTATAGTAGCACTATACAATAGCGTGTCTTGACACTGAAATACAGTCGGTTGTACTGAAAGTGTTAATTATGATTGGTTTTCCACACTCTCTCAAACAAAGTTGTGGTACATTTCCTTTAAATTCTACTATCCTTATCGCTATTCTAGTGCAGCCAATATGTAGATAGTCCGGTTGGATACTAAGGAGCGATACACAACTAATCCGAGTGTATATTTCTCTGCGGTAGCCCAACTAAAGCTCTTAAAACATCACACACTGTGGTATCATTTCTAGTGAGGGTCTAATCACGTCACCGTGGTAGCCGATTGCAACCACCCACTTTTCCAGAACAATTCTACGGTCCTTTCACGATAAAATAAACTAAACTAGATTGGAACACCCACATTTTTATAGGGTGCCAGGAATAGTCCGAGCTAAGTCATAAAGGAAAAGAGCACGTAGAATTTATCACACCCAGGACTCCTGTAAATTTGAGGGCAACAGGCTGACCTCCTCATAAAAATCATGTGAGCTAGTTGTTAAATAAATCTTAAGAAAAAGTATATTTTGAAATAATAATCATCATCATCATCAACTGTTTCCAGCTAGTGGTCAGGTCAGTTTAGTAAAACGCCTCTACCTTTATCCTTCCACCATTCTTCCTCTTTTAATTGCCTTCATTCTTCTCTTCTCCCTTGTACACTTTCTGTTATCTGATCCTCCCATCTCTTTCTTAACCTTCATTGGGTTTTTTTCTTACATATTTCATTTCCATAATTTTCTTTAGCATCCTCTCCATCCTCATTACATGCTCACACCATCTCAGTCTTGCTTCCTCTACTATCTCGTTTACTCCCTGTACTCCACACTCTTACCTGGACGAATAAAATAAATTAATTTATCATATTCTTATTATTCAGGTCGACATGTTTAAAACATTCCCTATCTATGACCCATAAAATAAATAACAGTACTAATTTTAACTATTTTTTTTTAATCGCTCTTAAAACAGAAACCAACAACAACAACGCAATGATAGCCCTATGTAACTTACAATTGAATTATCTTCATGAAGAAATATTGTGATAATAGTTAGTTTAGCAACTCAAAACAGGTGATCACCATCCCCCGCTCAGCAGATGCTGGAGTATGCAGGAAATTATATCAGGAAAAAATCCACTATTTAATAAATTATGTATTTACCTAGCTAACATCTTTATAGAGTAAATAAATTGCTGCAATCCATTATGTTAGTCTGCCTAACTCTTTATATATTTTATTGTCGAATTATTTCCTTTTTACAAACTTTGTCAGAATATTTCATTCTATAACCTTCAAAAGATGCTAATGAATTCTTTGTTTTTTCTCTTTAAAAATAGCAATCAATTTTTATCTTCCAAAACCAGAAAGACCAAAAATATTTCATTTTGGAAAGTTATAGAAATAAAATACGAATATTAATGAATATTTAAGAAACACAGTAACAACGTAGAGAGTGTTTGGGAAATATTGTTTATATGACTTTAAACAGAATTATCAGAGTTATATTTAAATCCAAACACTAAAAATACCCTAAAACTATTTGAAACAAATTCGCCGCTCCAATGACATCATTCTCGCAAGCATATTTGACTAGAGCAACGATGTGACGGCGAATATCGATAGGTCTTCTAAAAATAATATATTGTTGAATCGATTATGGCCTTAGTCGATAGTTGACAATCACTTCCCGAACCTCAATATTGTCACGTGACAGTTAGTATTGAAATGGCCGATACCAACTCCAGTGGCGTTAGCCATAGTTTAAAAGATTTTGATTTCAAAACCAGGTAAATAGCTTAAATGTAATATTAAGATTAGACTAAATGTATTTTAATATAGTGGTGAATTTTATGGCCCCTTCTTTTAGTAAATGAGGTTTAAGTTTTAAAATTATCGCGTAGTACTCATTGGTGTGTAGTTTTTGTTTGTTTTCCTTTCTAATAGTCGTCGTAACAATATCACTTTAAATGATTAAATATAAATTATAGTTATAATAATTAAACCGAACTATGAAGGAATACGAGGTACAGTACTATCAAAACCCTTACTATTGATCATGTGGTATTAGACGTCATGCTCACAACAGACTGCATTGTTGATGACTAGAAAAAATTTTCCGCGCCTTATACTAACCGTTTGGGTTATACGCTTGACTAGGAAGTAAGATTTATCCTTGATCAGGTGAACTGGGGTAATTTTAAAATACGATTGCTTATCACTTATTTTATAAGCCCCTCTTTAAGCTAATGGGGCTGCACTTCCTTTATACTATCTTCTTCATCCAAAACCGATAGATTAACTTGCATAAGACATGTCAATAAATGTATTAATTAATATATAATGTACTATATAACTGCATGGATATTGTTGGGTTTGGTCTCCTTGAAACTCTCCGGCACATGGTACCTTTCGTGGTTTTTAAGAAAAAGAAAAAAATGCATTCTAATAAAAGTATCTCATTAATCATTACATTTTTAAATCATAGTATTTTATTTACAATACAAATTTAAAAAAAAACATTGCTTAACCAGTGCACTACAAAACTGACGTATTAATGCTCATGCAGGAAAATGTAAGGTCAGATGTAAAGCGCCGGACTCGTTTGATTACGCTACACGTCATGCATGCATGTGCTGCGTGTTTCTTCGCCTGGTTGGCTAGGATACGATACCTAGACGCGATATGTTGATCGGTCAGATAAACAATTTCAGTTACTGCGCAAATATCCGGAAAAATTCGTGGAGTATTTACTAGCGCATATAAGCTTGGATAAATAAATAGGTTGCCATTTCAAAGTTCTTTTAGTATTTTCTATTTAAGAACTTTGATAAACATTTATAATTATTTATCTATCATTTTGAGTCAAGATTACTATTTTAAACTTATCATCAAATTTAATTGACATTATTATGTATAAAACTAAGGAATTACAAAGTTATATTTTTACAACCCCTTAACTCATTCTCCACATATATAAGTCCATAACTATAAAAAACACGATTGAGTGATATCAATTAATTGAACATTCACTTCTTTTAATACATAAAATTTGCTTAATGATAAGCAAATGGCGATGAAATTTGTATTTTATTTTTATCAGAAAATAAATCTCAGCTTTTTATAGTACGTTTATTTTATACCAATTCATGCGCACAGAAATGTCAGATAACATTGTAAGAATGGTGAATTTGACTTCTGGAATTGATATGTTTGTCTCTTGAAAATTAAACTAATCCTATTTTTGTTGCTAAAGAGTCGACTAGATGCTGGATATAAAATATGTCAATATGTGTTTGAAAATGGTATACATTCTTTTTATTAATAAATAAGTACATACAAAATATTTTTATCTATACATTTAATAAAACTTTGTCTGTATATTCGATTGTCTGTTATTTTGTTTGTTTGTTTCTAGTAAACTTAGAAAGTACTCATAGGATCGAGATGGGACTTCTTCTGGGCTAGGCCTACTCAGTGAACGAGGTAAGCTATATTTTATCACAATATCCTCATCAAGCTAAGCAATGTTGAAAAATGGGCGTAATCAGTAAACATACGTAATGGTTGTTTGGCGCGGGTACAAAGCGTGAAAGTTGGCACTTCATTGGATCAGAGGGAATGAGTTGGGGGCTAGTTCTGTTTCTTCGGGTATCTCCGTACTCTCATAAAGCACTGCTATTGAGTTGGTTCCATTATTTACTAGCATTTAAAGTTGTCAGATGTCTTAAATGCGTGCCTACTAGCTGTTTGAAACCAAGCCAATAGCACAATTTTGTTTATTGCGATAAAACACTCCCTATTGAATGTTTATATAACTTTACTTTATTTATGTTTCTTAGAAAGCCATTTTAAACAATAATATTTTGGAGTTCATTACAACAATGCCTCCATATAGGATAGGTAGCCTTTGTTAGAACGCCTGTGTTCATATCTTAAATTAAGATGACGTTTTAGTTATTTTATGGGTGTACGTGTAGACTAGGTTTATTCGTTTTTATTATAGTAAATTTTACATGTTTGGTTTGGTGTTCATTGCAACAATATATTCACGTAAGAAAGCCACTCTGAGCATGCCTACCTTTGCTTATTATATTTAGGTATTTGTTTAGTTGCTTATGGTTAATGTGTAAGTTGGGTGTATTTAAAAATATTTAGTAATACTTTTAAGCTTTTTATTTTGATGTTCATTACAACAATGTCTTTATGTAGGAGATTGCTTGCCCCCTCCTTGTTTTATCCACTCTCTGAGAGTACGTGGTCACGCTTAAACACTATATATGTTTAGAGTTTGCAAGCATTGTTACTCATTACAATACTGGCTTCAGAGAGGTGAGCGACGCTGCTATAGATAGTTTATTCTACGAATTCTAAATTCCATTTTGGTTTAAATTATTTAAATGTTTTCAAAATTGATCTTTCGGAATTCTAATAATAATACTTATTTTTTGATAGTGGATGTCATGTTTAGCTATATTTTGGCGCGGCTAGAGTAAGGCCACTTTACTGCTTGGATTATAACTTCCCTAAGGGAAAATTGTTTTCCCAAGCTTTTGATTAATATTCTGTTTTCCCGCTCCACGGATTATTTTCGGGACATATTTGGTAATGACGGTGTCTGTCGTTTGCTAATAGATAACGCCGTTCACTAAACACTTATTTATTTGTAATTTAAGTTTATTGGGTATCGCTAGAGTTCAAGGGTATTTCATTCTAACTTAATGGCTTACTTTGTTCATAGATTCTTTACTTGTTAAATTTGGGATAAGGCTGTTAGACGGTGAGATATTTCTATGACATTTTTATATTTGTTAAAGGTTAAAATATATGTCTAGTACGTTTGATTAAGCTCAAGGCCACCGTATAGAGTTATGGAATGAATTCTCATTTATCTTTTATTTAATTTTGTTGGTCACCTCCAAATGGGAAGGGAATCAAAGTCAAATTTAAACTTAGTCTTTAGATTAACATTTCTTGGTAGTTTGAATTGTGGCCATTAAATTGCAGCATTGCTAATTTCTGGTTTAATTTGTATGACTGCCACAAGTTGGCAAGATTTTCTTACAGACTTTAAATAATATTTAGTTCATTGTTAATCAAATTTAGAAGGAGGCCTATAGACGGTTAGTTAAACCTTATAATATCTTGTTATGGGAAATAGGAAACCACCAGTCAGTGTAATTGATTCCCATAAAATTAAACATTTTGAAAATTATATGTATATATATCCTTTTTAAGTAATATTTGTTTGAGTCACCGTAAGAAGGCTAGGATAGTTTAATCAATTATAAATGTTGGTGCTGGTGAGATAAATGATTTATATGGCCGCCGTTAGAAGGCTAGAACGTGGCATAGAACATTGTTATCAAATACTTTACGTCTCCTTTAACTTTCAATAAGATATTTATTTCAACTGTTCAGTAAATTAATTTTTTATACAGTTTGCATACATTTGAGATTATTAGGCTTCACCGTGAAATGGTTTTATGGGAGTCACTGCGTGCCACGGCTGACATTGTTGTTGCTTTAACTCTATCATTCTATCCCACTTTAATCTCAATTTGTACTTGTTATCTTTATGTTCCTTTATCAATAGATAACTCTCTTGCTACCGCTTTTTCTATTATTTTTCACGAGAGGTGTGGGAGGGGGTACCAATATTATAAATTAATACCATACTATTAATATGAAATTAATAATATATTAATATAGCTAATTAGTAGTCACCAATAAAATTCCAAATATGCCAATAGACAAAAGCACACAAGCTTACAACAAAAAAAGAAGAGGAAAATAGAATCAGTTTATAAAGTTATATCAATAGTAAGAAAAGACCTAAGCATATTTGTGGGCGCAGAATGAAATTTAAAGCACTTTGCTAAACCTGCACTAACATCACTACCCTACCAACCACCAGCGTCCCTACATTATTGTAAACCTTGCAGTGGGTCTCTATAATGTCTCCACTCTCCCGTAATGATGTCACTCCTGTCGTCTTCAGTGTCAAAGGTTGAGGCAGGACAATAAAAATCACGTGAGCTCTTCTTGCGCCGGAGAAAATTGTGCAAAAAAAAAAAAAGTAAGCTAGGACAATCCACTTAGCTTTCTCCAGATTTAACATAATTGTTTCCCTTAGTACTCTGAATACAGTAGACATAATCACAAATGTATTTTCGATCACCCTACGGGCGCGTGAATGCCTATAATTATAAGCTATTTCAACATAACCTTTAGGATATCTTCCAACAAGTGGTTTTAATACATTGTGAGATAGAGCAAAGGCGTCATCAACAACACTAACACATGCAATGTCTAGTACTCTAAACGGCAGGCTTTGACCTATGGGACTGTGGAGTGTATTACGCTGTAGTTCAGCCTACAAATCTGACTAGATAAACACCCCACCATCTGAAATCCTCCCTTGAAGACCAACATTACAGTATAAGAAATTATAATTAGCATCACACAGGCCCATAAGCACAGTGCTAAAACGGTTCTTATAATAACTATAAAATGAAATTCCGCAGTTTGGTGGTGGCTGTATATGTACAGTACATGTTTCCAGTCTAGTGCTCCGATGCAGTTTGGAAACTCCCATTTTGCCTCAAAATCCTTGGATAAATCCATTCATTCTTCTTCCACTGTAGGTATCTGTAAATAAACCATCTAAACAGCATACATACATACATAGAAATAATCGTTTGAGTATACCTAAACTAAAACATTTAGGGTAAAATTAAGTAGACACTTTCTTGGTACAAAAAAATGTAGTTTTTAGTAATCTGTCGAACTTATATTGTTGCCCTTAGTATAACATTTTTTTAAATGAAAATAATATATTGTGGCGATCTTTCAAAGGTATGTTACATTTTTAGACGTAACTAAAGTTTTTCTTACAAATAAAATATAAATAAAACGTGTAAGAAATAATTAACAAATAAATTCACATTGTCACCTCCCACACATAATCTATCGCATTGTATTTTTTCAGGAAATTAATGCAGATGAGAACATGGTTTCACAAGAACACAATGGAACACTTAGGATTTTAATTAATTACAAGGAAGCAATGAATAATCTGGAAATGATGTCGAAAAGAATAAAAGGGGTGGTAAAAGTTTTCGTAGAAAGCAAAACGAACACCAAGTGAACAATGCATGGCCCACCATGAAATAAACAATGTGTTATTCCGCCCAGAATGATGATATGCACTTCAAAGGATACCAACCACTACTTCACGAACTACACGCTACGATCCATGTGCAGCGTCCCATCACGCTGCACCTCCATCTACCCTAATTCTCAAACATAGCTGTTCCTATTCAAGACCCCACCCCAGAGCTTTGCAATCCCCACACTCGATCTACTACATCACCACCTGCTCCCGATTAACTGAAAATGTATATCATATTCTGAAAACTGAAAAATGACACCTGGACACAGGCATCGTACCCGGAACGCTTGTCTTAGTACGCCAATGTTATAACCATGGAGTTATCCAGGAATCTTACCATGTCCAGGGTCATTCTTCACTCATAGTTTAAGGCAGAGTCTATAATGGACGTGCGGAAATTGTCGACTACAAATGTGTGATTTATTAAGATCACGAGCTATCAGATAACGCAGCCACCCTCGACTCCGTAGTTGGCTTATTGCTGCCACTTGTACAATTAGTGTAATTGTAAGGGATTGAATATTTAAGAATCAAATAGCCAAAGCTATTATTTATGCATTTTAGTGAGGGTTATTCCATCTAGATGTCATTTTGCGAAAATTGGAAAATGACACCTGGACACGGGAATCAGCCCAGTGGTTAAAGCATTGGTGTACTAAGCCAAAGTTCCCAGGTTCGATTCCCGTGTACAGGTGTCATTTTTTAATTTTTGTAATATGATTTCTAGATGGAGTAATCCTCACTAAAAGCATAAATAATAGCTTTGGCTATTTGATTCAATAATGCATATTAGTCAAAACTTGAACTCTGCATATTCCAGTCCACAATATTGTTATTCGTAATCGAACCCACCTACACCTGAAATCAAAGCTCAGCAATCGCACAACATATAGTTCACCCGAGGACTGCACACTTGCGCAAAGTCAGCTCTAAATAAACTACCCATATTCAGTCACACTACACTTCTTCGTTCTCCAGTCAACATCAACAATCACTACCATTGTACTCGACGAATAATATCTCAACTGTCAAAACTTCAAGAGTCAAAAAACATCAACAGACCATTCCTTGCTACCAGGTTCTTATCCCAGAATCTTAAAAATGATTCATTTAATTAATCAAAATTAAGAATATATAGTTGTTGTACTGGTCGTTGATATAAAAACAATATAATATCGATATTACTTTTGGGAGCTGAGTTAATTTTGGGTGGAAAAAATGTTTGTTATACTACATATACGTTAATAAAATACATTTTTGAATTATTTACTGCACTTATTTTACAGAAACCCATCACATGACTAAAAATAATTAAAACAATAACAATAATACGCAGTAATAAAAAAAACTTCATTCATAGTAGCTACTGTTGAGTCTATAAAAGAAGAAAGTTATATATCATATGCTATTTATAATACCACAAAAAGTAAAAAAAACCCATTACATTTGAACATTATTTAGTAATAACATAATAAATAAACATCAGTAACCATTTGTATAATAATAATAACTATTATTATTTATTAATCGTAGTTATTGCTAGTCTTGTGTTCTTGTTTCATTTTGTATGTAATAACGTTTTGTTTACATGCCTTTATCCCATTGCGTAGAACTTTAACAAAACTCTTACAAACTTCAGGAATTAATTTTTAAAATAATGATTAATAATCCCCGTGGCTATACATAAAACTCCCATATTCGTTTCCAGCTGCTACTAAACTGCGCAGTGTTGTAGCAAGTTTTTCTCCCTGAGTCACATTTTTCCTTTCCCCTTTATCACGTAAATGAGGATACAGAAGTGTAGATAAGTACTCAAAGTCCACACTAGACGTGCGTACAAATTTAACAAATCCAAATTTGCAAATGTAGGTCATTCATTACTCTCATGTACGCATCTTCAATACTGCGTTTAGCCAAAAAAACTTTGAACCCCTACCATTTCGTATGTTTCTTTTTTTTCTACAAACGTACACATCCTGTTAAAACAATAAATGAAGAAACGGCAAGATACATAACATACATAGACAACAAATATACACAACTACATACATACATACATACATACATACATACATACATACATACATACATACATACATACATACATACATATATACATACATACATACATACATACATACATACATACATACATACATACATACATACATACAAACATACATACATACAAACAAACACACAAGTCATGATCACGCCATTTCCTTAAGGAGTAAGAGAGAATCTGTGAATGTAGATTTTTAAAAAACGTACTTTTTCCATCCTCACTAACTTTCTCCACACTTACCTATCTTTGCATACTCCCTTCACTTCAACATCATTCATACACCGAGGCATGCATGCTCTTTTATTCTTAAAACTCTTAATGTTAAATTTAGTATTATTTTATAAGATCTATAAAAATACAGTGACAGATTACATACCTTAAAGTATTAATACGTGAAAGTTGATAAGGTAACTTTTTCTAGCTGTAAGATAGGTCCACTCTCAAGAAAAATGTGGCACGTATGGTTTCAATTGCCTATTATTGGTGTTTATTAAATTAAGTCCGCTGAATTAATTAAACTTACGTTGATATAATTAGTTTAAATATATTTTTAATCGGACAAGATTTAAAGTCCAACTTGAGATACACTAGTTCAGTCTTCTACACTATCTCTTAAGTAATTAATTACTAAACATAAACACCATAAACCACTCTACCTAAATCACCAAGTTATGTTATTTTCTGAGCTTAAGGTCGGGTGGGAGGGGACGTAAGAAAAAGCTTTTTTTAGCAGCTTTTATGACAAATCATTTGTTTGGCTAAAATAAATAAAATATTTCTCTAGTACAAACATAGAGTATAATTTTCTTCACATGGTGATATCATAATTTCTTGAATATCTGTCAAAGGTGTTCTGAAATTTAATGACAACTTTTTATCTTAATTTGAAAAGTTTGTCCGCTCATGGCGGATATTCATGAACTGTTTATACCAGCATGTGAAGGAAATTAAACTCTTTATTTATACAGGAGCAATATTTTATTTATTTTTGCCAAAAAAACTGAAAAATCACTGGCTCTTTCTCTCAGTTCCTTCCATCCCAGCCTAACAAAATGAACTTCTTAGGGGTTTTACACAATTTAATACTTAGTTGTTGCACAGCTCCTGAATTTGTATAACAACTAAGTAAAATATAAAACAGTTAATATATTAATAAAATCTACTTTATTTCAGTAAGTCATATCTAGTAGGCCACCGAATCCTCGGATGTGAGGTTTGACTTTTTTCTCTTTTTTACTTTCTCGCTACCTTACAAGTATTGTGAACGTCAAAAAAATTGGACTCGAGATTTTGATGAATTTCGACGTGTCATGCATGACCCCCCGAATCCGAATAGTGGTTTTTGAATTTACGTCTGTCTGTATTTCAAAGTAGAGCCTAAACTATTTTACCGATCGGGCTACAATTTGGTATCTAGGGTTTTCATAGGGTTGCCCCGAAGGGTTTTTGGAATTGGATATCTAACTCTAAAATTAAGGGTAGTTTACTGAAGGCGACGAGAAAAAATATATTATTTTATCAAAATCGGCTTTAACGATTTTTATTAAATTTAATTTCTAAACATTCATAAATATTACAAACAAAATGGATTGTCTCGATTTTTCGTCAACATGACTTTAATAAGAGTTCCGACCTTATACGTAAATTATAATTTTTTTATTATATCTCCGTAACTCTTTGAGATATGAAATTACTTATCATTGCAAGTAGATAGACCTATATTTGTAATAAATATATTTTATTTGAAACATATATTTTATAAAACCAATAATTTTCAGAATATGCGCGTGTATATATATATATATATGTATTTTTTAAAACTTTTTAACACTTATGGTAAAGTATTGAGACTGTCAAAAAATATAAACCGTGATGTTGATGGATGTTAACTTTTAATGACTACCGAAGCCTAAAAAGTTTGTTTTTTTGCAATGGCGTCTGTATGTGTGTTTGTCTAACCCAAAAATTAAGAGTAGTTTACTAAGGGCTAAGAGAGAAAAGAACGGGGTTTCTCAAACTTGGCTAGAACGATTTTGTTTAAAATTCGTAGCTAGGCGTTGATTAAGATTATAAACAAAAAGTCTATTTTCATTTTCCAATGAAAATTACTTTTAGGGCACTTTACTGAAGTGGGAATTTCCATATCACTGCAACTATTTGAGATACTTAATAAATTAGAATTGCAAAGTTGTAGTATTATTAAAATTAAAATAAGTTATTTGAAATATATCTTTATAAAACCAATAGTTTCTGAGATATTGACAAATATATGAATACGATTTTGTGAGCTTTAGGTGTACAAATGTGGGGAATGCCAGGCCTCCACCGTGGTTGGGATTCCACGTTAAACTGTACGTCCTCCATTTCATCTCACAATCACCCTACCATTACACATTAGCGTAAGTACCTATAACCCGAACGGGCAGTAAGACGCGGTGCTAATAATAATAACTTAGCTGTACAGAGATACTACTTAAGTTCTAACGTAATGATTCTCTAATGCCACAGAGTAGTTAAATATTATTAAGTATTTAAAAAAGTATATGTTCTTTTTCCTTTAACCTCGTAGGGGAAATGTTTGTACAGCAATGCTTTATCTCTCTATCATTTTAGACTCAATAGTAAATACTTACATTTTATATTAGTCAAAATACATAAATGAGGAATTTAATAGCATTGCGATGACCTGAAGATGTGCAACACCTAATACAATTTAGAATTTTTTTTACTGGAAGTCTAAATTTTAATACGAAATGTTGACCCTTGTGGAACCCAATATCGACCTTTTTATTGGTCCAAATATACAAATGAGACCATTAATTCTTGAAAAATAAAATTATAAAATTTAAATCCGGGAGTCAAAACTGTTTTACGTAAGTAAAACGCAATTTTTACTCATGTTGCTAGTGTATATTTTTTAGTTTCATATATATTACGAGTTTTGAGTAAATATCTCCATTTTTAAACAATACAGCGAGAAATTTCGTGCGGAGCTCCGTACCATTTATTTTTCTGTGTTGTGAAGGGAAAAAATATGCCCTATAATATTTGTCTAAGAAAGGAATGGAGACAAAATGACTGGTTTATAATATGAAGTAAAGCCACCTTGGACTCAAACTTGCGTCGATTGTATATGAATATTTTGGTAACATTTTGCTATAATCAGTATTTCAGTACTCCTTCATAATTACTGAGTTTAACAATTAATTTTTAAGAATCAAATAGCCAAAGTTATTATTTATACTTTTAATGATGATTACTCCATTTAGATATCATATTCTGAAAATTGAAAAATGACACCTGGGTTCAGTTCCCGGGTTCGATTCTCATGTCTAGGTGTCATTTTTCAATTTTCAGAATTAATTTTTAATTGCAATATTTCATAATTTTTGACAAATTTATTTTTATTTGAGACCTTTCCGCAACCCTCTTTTGGATCACGACCCTGAGTTTGGGAAGCACTTCTTTGGATCCACACTTACAGTTAGGAAATGGTGATTTTTATATTTAAAAATATTACTGCCACAGTTTCTGTTTCAAATCTTTTCATATACAAGTCTGCAATAATATATTCCATCAATATCGCAGTTATGAAAAAGCGTTATGATTTCAAAAGAGCAATTCCTATAACATTTTATTTTTATTAACAGTTTCAGATTTCTTCTGTTTTTCTTGTAGCGCACATTTCCCCAGAACAATTCATGGTTGTAACTTTCTACGTTATGCTCTTGAAGCTCCAGGGTTTATTGAGTTTCCTTTATTACTTCATTTTTTTACTATGCTTCCTTTGACCTAACTTTTTTTAAATAAGTTTCTTCGTTTATTTTGAATGGGTAGAACGGAAAGGGGAACAATTTAAAGGCTTAAGGATCTCGGGTTTGGCCAAATAAAAAACGGACTAATATGTACATCAGGTGGCTCTAAATATAAAATTAACGTTTAGTTTTGCCCAATGTCCTCCTACCCATCAGGAAAATACACTTTTTAACCACACTAACATGATATAGTTGAGAAAGGTAGCATTTAAAGGAAATGTACACATATTGCCAGATTTTGAGAGTAGGTCAACATTTATAAAGAGACTGCTTCAGTACACCTAGACGGGATTTTATCCCAGATATTTCCATCCAAAGCCAATCAGATGGTCCTGATATCTTGCGTTCCCACCAATGATGGTGTTTAATTTATTGTTTCAACTATAGTTTTTAAAAATAGCTGCTTATTTTATTATATTTAATATACAAATAAAACTAATTGAAACTTCGTTTATGATTGAAATAACGCTAAATTTACTTTATTTTAAAATAAAAATGGTTATCTCTATTTAACCTTTATGGTAATAACTTTTAAAACTCACACGGATATTTAAATATATTTAGATTTATTTGAAATAACTGGTCTAATATGTTTGTTTACATGTTAAGAAAATAGGTGTTATCATGTAGCTAGATGTAATCCAAAATTAAAAAATCAATATCAATTATTATTTAAACAAAATAATTAGTTGCCAACATTAATTTTCTCATTAATAGTTTTAATATAATAATATGATTGCTTGAAGCAAGGCCGTAGGAATAGGTTTGGGGGTTAAAACCCCCAAAAAATTTCATAAAAAAATTATATATGGCTTTATTTATGGTTCAAATAATATCAAAATAAAGATACAAGCACAAATTAAGGGTCTGCGATACCATTAAAAACACTTCAGAGAGATTCTATAGGTGTTAAATATTGTTGATGACCTGGTGGTCTAGGGGTAAGGTGTCAGACTTCTGTGCTGGCGGCCGGGGTTCAATCCTCGGTCCCGGCACAGATTTATCATTCACCTCTGACAAGATATCTTGTGAATGTGGGGAATGCCAGGCCTCCATCGTGGTTCGGATTCCACGTTAAACTGTAGGTCCTCCGTTTCATCTCACAACCACCCTACCATCCATCACACATTAGCGTGAGTGCGTACAACCCGAACGGGTAGTAAGACGCGGTGCTAATAATACTAATGTTAAATATTTGGAATTTGTTCTATTCTCCGGCAGTTAGGCGGTTATGTTGTCATAAAAAAAACACTACAGATGGCTGATAACTGTTTATCATTTAGAATTCTTTCTAGTTTCTGGCAATTGGGGGATGTGCCCATCAACCCCCTCCCCCCTGAAATTATTGGCTGGCTACGACCTTGGTTTGAAATATTAGTTTTAAAAGTAGGACTAAACTGGAAGGTTTTTGCTCGAATATAATCGCTTGATTCCATCTTGTGTGATCACACTGGCTCAGGCATCACTTTCATCCTCTCGTCATTTTCATCACTCTCATCACTCTACTACTCTCGCAAATTACCGGATGGCCAGTACCATGGAGTGGGTGTCACGAGAGTATTTTTTAACTAAATGGTTTCCCTTTCTACTGTCACCAAAATTATGGTTTAGTTATAGCCTCTAAATTATATTTTCCTCGTCCCCAACCTATCGGTGTGAAATGAGGACATCCCAGATATTAAAGAAAAAAAAATCGAAAATGTATTTTATTTTTTATTAGAAGCGTATTTAGTAGCACTCATCTTAATTATGAATAAAGTTAGCGCATGTACAACTAAAGGTATATAAATGAGAGGGTCGGGGCTAAACATGATATTTTTCTTTGATATAGATGGGATATTTTCACTATTTAAACGTCAATAAAATACTGAAATCTAGCTATAAATAATAGGTAAAATATTCATGGATATTAGTTATACTCAAGGTCTTAACTGACTATAAAAAACAACTTTCAAGTGGTATGCAACCAAAAATCACTGCTAATATTTGTTTTCGTCAAATAAGAGTTATTATGTTTTTGCCCCAACCATCTCATATATGGAAGGGAGCGTTAGATTTATCCGTGTCTCTTTCATGAAAACGTATCAATGTGAAAACGACATAATAAGGCCATTTCCGAGTAGCCACTGGCTGTGGGGTTCATAAGAGCTCATAGTAGCCAATTACTTCATGTACATCACATACTCTACCTTAAACAATGAGTGAAAAATGACCCTAAGCACAAGACGAATCTCGGATAACTCGGTGTTAGAGAATTAGAGCGCTATGATTCACGGGATCAATTTACATGTTTATATGTAGTTTTTTTTAAATTTACGAATATCTTTATAGTTAATATTTTTGGCTGGTCAATAGAGCTGTCTGAAGGCCTAAATGTTTTCAAAATTTCAAAACTTACGCTGACATCTAATTTTAGGTTTTTGAAGTGTTTGATGCGTTTTTACCTGTCGGCTGTCTCCTGTCAGACGCTTACACCTGTGGGACAAAATGTTATTTTGTTTAGTAAGAAACTAACCTGAAAAAAAAACTATTTTCCAATTAGCTAAAATATATACAAGCATAGCAAAACTTCAAATTTATAGTTAAGTTCAAAGGAAATAGGGGACGTTAATTCTTATCAGATGATTCTACTCCCACACTGGGGCTCACGAAGTCTTAGGTGTCAGTCTCATCTCTATTAATTGGGCAATGATTTAGAAGTGTTTGGTCTCTAGACCATGCTGGGTGTAATAAGGCAGTTGTAGATGAATTGTTTGCTACCCTCCTTCCAAGCGAGTGAGACTATAGTTGGTATATTTCCTCTCTCCAATTAGTGTAAATATGCAGATAGCCTAATGAGTAGTAGACCTGATGGACGTAATTCAATATAAGTTCATGTAGTTGTTGCGGTTATAATAGTTATTTTTACGGCATAATACTATTTTAGTAGTAAAATTAATTAAGGAATAATATTCTTTGTGAAGAAAAGATAAAAGAAACAATCATTTTGAATAAGCATACAATTTGTTAAAAATTAAAAATCCAAATGTATCTGTACCTCCGTTTACCCTGGAAGGTAGTAAGCATACCTTGATGGCTTATACTATGGTGAAGCTTATAAGATATAACCATATTGTAATCGGTCATTATTTTACTTGATAAACGAAATTAATATAATGAATTGATTTTATTAATTATTAAAATAAAATAATATTGAATTTAAAAAATTACTTTCTCCATTCTTTAAATTATTTATTTTAGCATCGTGTCTTACTACCCTTTCGCGTTATACGCTTAAGCATAAATTACGCTTATGTGCTATGAATGTGGAAGGTTGGATTTTAAGGAAGTGAACCCCCATTTGTGAGGAAAACCATTTAGTGAAAACAACCCCCCGTTCACCCGACCGAAATTCGAACCTTGATCTCCCCGTCCTTGGCAGTCTAGCTCAACACGAAACTATCGCGTTAGCTAACTACTCCTCCGAGGCAGGCCATTCTTTCGATTAAAATATTATTAGATTATACAACTAGGATCCCTAAGAGCTAACTTAATTTGTTATCAATATTTATAATAATTCTTCTGAACAACTTGAATGTTTGTACGACAAACTGGTGCATTTTTTCATTATAAGGCCTTTCAAGAATGTAATTGTACCCTCATTCTAACACATGTTTTAAACAAGTAGAAAAACCATGTCACTGTTTCTTTTTAATGAGAAAGAACGGATACATTTTAGATGGGAAACTTTGTAAACAGATGCACTAATGAAACCGATGCTCCATTCGAATGTGATCAAGTTACATAAAAGATCCGTGAAAATAAATATCGAGGTTCTTCTTCCTCATCCTCTTTGGAAACCGGTGGTCATCTAGAGTCCGTGGGCGAGTTGTTTGCGCAGACGCAGGTGAAGGGTCAGGAAGAATGGACGCCCTGTCAAGTCACCATTGTTAGCCAACAGACCAATTCAAAAGCTAACGGAAAATCTAAAAGGAACACCACTACCACAATAAATTGTATACCAGTTTTATTGAAAAGCTGTCCAAAACATTTGTTGGCTTTTCTCAGGACTTACAATTTCCTTTTTTTAGGCACTTCTTAGGGATCACATTGTATACAAAATTATTTTTTTTTTCACAGAGATTAATATTGTGTATATTTCTTACAAATTATACTACGAGTAAAAACATTTTAAGTTAAATAATATGAAATATATGAGACCACGTTTCACAACCATAGGGAACGACCGGTAGAATTATTGTTTTGTGTATTCTGAGTTTTACATTCCTTGATAGCAGGCAAGATGTTAACAACTTACTGCCAGAGTAATAAGTAAAAACTATTGACACATCTTGTGTAAATATTTATAAATTATAAACTTAGTTGTATCCGCAGATTAAGTAGTTTCACGTTGTGGTCTTAATTGTTATAAAATAATGTATAAAAACATATTTTAACTGTTTCACCAGTGGCATTATAAAGTGACTACCTAAGGGGGCGTTTGAGAACTGCTCGCTGATAGGCTGAATTTGATCACGTGTTCACGCCCCCTTGCTCTCTGATTGACTGTTGGTTTTCACCTCCCCCTCATGACCCCTACGCTCCTCCTGACCCCCTCCGCTCCTCCTGACCCCCTCCTCTCCTCCTGACCACCCATTCTCTCTTCTTGACCCCCTTTCCAATGTTCCAAACTTGTTTATTCTTGTCTCATTTTTTTATTTGTGATCATTGGTTATTTATGTATGGTTATTGTTTTTTAATTTGTGCTCGTTGGTTATTTATTCATTTTTTTATGTCTGGGTAGGATTGGTACGGGGCGTTGGAGCTTATTTTTTATTTATTGGCTTGCAGTCCACGGCGTTGGGCGCTCCTCCCATGGCAACGGCACGGACCACGAAGCTCTCCTGACGGCAGCGTAGCGTATAATGCGACCACTGACCGGCAGGCAGCTGTTCGTCGCCATTTTACTTCCCCTAGGGAGGTAACACGAACCTTTTCCGATGACCGCTTAGCGTAGAGTGTGAGAAATGGTTCCCGGCCGTGAGACCCCTTTAATTTTAGCTCACTCCCCTCTCCTTCAAGGTATGTGTCGCAACCCTTCCCCCAACACCTATGTGATAATGGGTTTTCCCGGTGTTGCAACCCCCTTATGTGGTAATGGGTTTTTTCCCCGGTGACTCATACCTGGCACCAGTTTGGTGGCTCGACAAGACAGAAATAGAACACGACGTTGAATTATATCTACGTGTAAGGTACAGATAGGTTATGCGTGATTAAACACGATATTACAAAACATATATTTATTATACATTAAAGGTTTTAAAGACATACATTAAAGGTTTCACAGACATACATTAACAGTTTAACAGACATACATTAAAGGTTTCACAGACATACATAATATTTATGATAACGTTTTACAGGAATGATACGTTTTTCTACAGTGTCTCATAGATGCGTTTGTAAAATTGTTTTTAGTTCAGAATCCAGCATGTAATAGTCCAAACCTACGACTTGACGTGTATAGTAGGTAGCACTGATAAGATACAGTTTTCTGATGTATGTTTCCACCGTAGGCTGTTCGAGGTCTATGACAGCCGCTGATTCTGTTAGCGTGTCGCATACACCCACGACGAGTGTGTCGATCAAATCGTTGCAATAGCGTGCGACGGATGTTGACCATATATCCCGATAGTCGACGGTGACGTCAATGAGGTCCCACACATCACAAAGACGCGCCCAGCTAGGTGCTAGATGGGCGACCTGTTTGAGTCCAGCGCCTTGTTTTTCGCTGATGTCGACCATACGGTCACCGCACATGCGTCTCAGAGAGATTTCATGATCAGCCAGACTAATCTTCTGAGGAGGTTGTGTGTTGCTGAAAAACTTTGATATGACCGACTTGTAGTTGCCAAGTTCTTGCCACTCTGTACAGTTAAACACCACACAGTTCTCTCCAAATTTTTCTAGCTGAACATAGGGCGTAAAGTTGTTATTGACGCTCATTTCGACAATGATTCGTTTGGCGTCAACTTCGTCCAGAGAGAACAAAGTGTTGAAAATACTGGTGGTGGCGAGTGGCTTCACCGGAATTGATTTGCGGGCGCAAACGTCTTCACCTTCCATGATGTTTGATCGCTTCGATGACGATCGCGATTATAGCAGGCACGCAGACGGGACGGCTCTTTTATATGCGCACGCTGATTGAACGCAGCCCCTTGAGGGGCGGCAGAACCACACAGTCTTGAAAAATGTGTTGTAATGTCTCGCCACCTTAGTGTAGTTGCCTGTAGGATTGTTGGGCGAGAATAGGGCTAGAAAAGTTTTCATCGGAATATTCTGGGCACGATAGAGAAGGTACATGAGACAGTGATGGCCGCAAACGTCCAAGATTATGCTTTGAAGTTGTAGCGGTCTATGAGACGTGCGGGAAGTGTTTTTGCATATAAATTCCAGATGTGACTTTATACGGGGTAGAAAAGCATAAGTGTCAAAATATTCTCCCACGCCGTTCTTGTCGATAAAGATGATAAACCCATGCTTCCCAGGCTTGGTGTGTGGATCAGTGTTGATGACGATAGCGGCAGGTCATGCTATTTTCGCGGGTAGTTGATCAGCAGGGAAAACACCCGACCGTACAGAACTGAACCACGGGTTTGTTTTCAGCACAAGTCTTAAGTTTGGGTGTCCGGGTGTAGGCGTGTATTTGACTAGAAACTTTTTCCTTTCTGCCCCCTTGACGTTGACGATTTCTGCACGCGTTGTGGCACGGAAGATGAGGGATTCGAGCAGGCTGTAATCCACATCACCGCTATCCCAGGGAATACCGTGCAGTTTGTTGACGATATAGTCGGCTTGCTTTAAGCGGCGGCTGAAAGTTCCTCGATAGCGTATGGGGGTTTTAACACTCAATGTTTAAGTAATGTACTGCATACAGATAAAACACTTAGTTCATTGACGATAAACCCTTTGCTGTCGTCGATGAAGCTCTTAAAATCCACAGTGATGTCCATGATTTAAATGACGAGTGTAAGGGGCGGTAAGTCGCTTATATTAACTTCCATTATTGGTCACGACGTTTCTGTCCTTGTCAATGGTGATGATGTTGGCAAACTCCCCGTACACGATACAGTTAATGGTTTCGGTGAGAGCTCTGGTGAAGCTCACTTCGATGCTCAGAGACCCACGCCACGTCAAATTCCAAAGCGATGTCATGTGGGTGGACATATTAGGTGTGAGATCGAAAGCCATGAGATGATATCCCTTAAGGAAGGCTTCCCGTGTGATGACGCTACCTTTGTTCATGAAATGGATACCCGTTCCAGAAAACAATGTGTGGTAGAACATGACATAGTTTCCATTTGAAAATTCAGGCTGTTACGGTTTCGACGACACTTGTTTCCCGTTCACGTACAGCGAGAAATGGTTCATGCCATAGGTTTGGGACCTAAATGGGTTCTTGGTGGCGTCTCCATCGAACGCCGCGGTTGATACAAATCCACGTTTGGGTATCTGTCAGGTGAATACGTTGTCCAATGCATTCCCTTGCACACTCTTTGTAATAGTGAGTGTTTTTACTTCCACACGGGTGAAGGGATACTTTGCGGGACTGACGTTTAATGACTTGGCATGTGCCAACAGTATAGAAGGTGCTACTTTGACAGGTCTCACTAGATTTTCGGACTCAGCAATGTGAACCTTAAAGTGAGGGAATCAGGGACGGACATAAGACTAAGCCCGTCTCTGGAATGGACCAACTTGACTCTGAGTTCGGTACCATTTTAAAGGTATTTCTCTTGGTTAAACACATCACCGTGTAGATATCCCAAGAGATCCACCGTCTTACTTTTTGCGGTGAGACTGCGACGAGCCTCAAATCCCTTGTTGCCTGCATTAGCCCCCTCAAAGTTTCCGGGGCTGTCTGCGAACCACAGACCGAAAGTCAACTGTGGTCTTTTGACTTCACTGTTGTAATTGAGCAACGTTTCAATGTGAGATCTATAAGTATACTTGTTGCTGGGTGGTGAGACTAGTTTTTGGTTTAAAAACACATCCACCTTTGTGAATAGCGAATGCAACCAGTTGTTGACGGGAGTGATTTGATCCACCTCAGTGAAAGCACAACCGTCGGGTTTCATGATGGCCGTCCTGAGGTAGAGCATAGTCTGTGAATGATCGATATAGAACTCGCCTTGACCGGTAACGGTAAATTCAATGAACAAATCATCGGCGAGGGAAGAGACAGATTTGCAGTGGAACCATTGTCCACTTTCAATACTGGTTTTCGTGGGTGGGACGGAAAAAAGATCGTGTTCACTGCTGGCACACTCGCAGGACTGGGGGTGTAGAAACAACATTTTAACTGAAAATATCTACCGCTACTTTCTTGACATTTTTATTTTGGGCAACTACAGAAGACTGACGTTAGTACTTCTTACGACGCCCTTTATAGCCTGAGCCAGTCATCAGTGTGTCGATCTTATGCTCCACCTTGCATTTCAAGTTTTTTCCAGACTCACAGACCTGCTGGCGTAGGGCCTCTTTGAAAGGACGATGCTGATTGGTGACGTCGGAGAGCACGTTGATACCCGTAGGAAGAGCCTGTTTTCCAATGGCTTTAGCGCCACTTCTCAGCAACTGTTAGACGCTCTTGAAAAGGTCAATGAAAAAACTTCCTATCCCATGCTCGTGTTAATAGGGAACACCGTGGCAGATAGGAGATATTCCTTTTACAGCCTAGTTTATGTAGTATCTTTGGTAGGGAGGGTTAATATTGAGCAGCGTTGAAAATGAAGTTTCACGCACACCTTTCCAAACTCGAATGGTACAGGTTCACCAGTGTCTGTTCTTATATTGATTTCTGGGCTTTAAATCTCCCTTCCTAGTACAGGTACGTAGTGTAACAGATCGTAGTGTAACGGATCATAGCTAACTGTCTTATGTATGCCGTAGAGATAGTTTGTGTTGTTGATGCCAACGATACGTAAAAGCGGTGCCACAATGTCACCCAAGGGCTGAGGATCGACGATATCCTTGTAGATGTACATTTTCGAGGGTAATTCTAGTAGAATGTTGGTGGTGTACGGTGACTTTTGGACATTGATCAAATTAGTCTTAGGGTCTAAACCATGCTGTATAATTAGTTGACTTGATAGAGTCAGCATCTGTATATTTTGTGAAGAAGAAACAACGTCCACATTTTGTTGGGGTTTGCGTACTTGAATACAACTCCGGAATTCCCTTTAAAAGACTACTTCGTTTAGGGCTTTGACTAATTCATGGATAGTGCTGTAGTTTACAGGAAGGATGTGATCCTTGAATATTTGTTCCACGCCATTAGCGTCCACTCATTTGAACCATACAATATTTTGACCCTCGGGTATGGTGTTGAAAGAACACAAATATTTGAATTCGGCGAGAGCGACTTCCCACTGGCCTTCGTGTGTAAGAGGATAGGATAGTTTCGTGGTGAAATTCAAGAGGGTATTTTTCGGGAAATATCTCATAGAGCTATCCCTCAGCAAAGTGAAGTTAAACTGGTCCTTCGTGGTAGGGCACTGACGTAACTGGCAGGAATTCAAGAATTAAACTTGGTGGGGTAACCTTTCCCCTGCATGTACACGTTCTTTATCCCACCTTTACCCTTGACAGGTAGTATATAATCAACTTAAAAACTTTCGGGAAGACGTGCACGTTGCAATCCGGCTTCGTAAAACATTCTCTCTGCCTCCTCGCCATCAAGATCGGTCAGCCTGTAGACGACTGGTTGTCGCAACACGATACCACTGACTTTGAACATTTCTTTGCTTCAATTGCTTTCGTAGCCCTTTTCAAACAGCATTTTGGATTTGCTAATACGCACCGTGTCACCCACTTTCATTTTTTGCTTACAATTCGAGTTTGGACGCCGTTTTCCATACAGACTATCTCTGACTTGAAGCACATTGGTTTCTAAAACGTCGGCAGACGCCATCTTGATACTGAAATGTTTTGAGCTGTTGTAAGCGTCGACGAGATCTTAGAGAACGTCCACATACCGATACGTGTTATTTATGGTAAAGTAGCGCCACATGCACCCTTTCAGAGTTCTATTACATCTTTCCACGATTATTGCCTTTACGTCAGGATTATGAGCGATGTTGTAATGCACGCCTTCTTGCTTGAGAAATTTCCGGAATAGGCGTGTCTATAACTCGGTATACCTGTCCGTCTGTAAACTTAGAGGTTTACGACCAAATTGTTTGAAAATTTTCCGAAAGGCGTCTCTCAAGACGCTCCCCGTATTGGATGGAAGCGTCCTCAAACAGGCCATCTTGCTAAACACGTCGATGACGGTGAGAAAGTACACTGCACCGTCGTTTTATTTTCCAATACTTCGCATATCGTTGAGACCGGCTTGCCAGAGATCGTAAATGTTTGACACCACGTTATTGTTGCGTGGAAACCTTTTTATCACCGATTTGTGTCAGGTATAAGCGTCCTGTGCACGAATCCATTCTCGTACTTTGCCGGGATATTTATTGGACTCTTTTATGAGTGACGCTACCCCTGCAAACCCTGCTGGATGAGAAGGATCGAAATAGATTTCGTGTTAACGAGATATTAATGTCGGAATCCAGCCACCTATTTTCGTACGCTCTTTTCAGTTTCTTCTTCTTCGGGCATTGTGAAGGTATAAGTGGTTGGGGCTACGGGTATTGGATCTCTAATAGGCGCCAAACATTTCGGATTTACAATAAATTCTTTTGGAACGTTTATTTTGTCAAGCACCGTGAGAAATGCTGTGTCTTCTTGCTCTGACCAGATCGTTGACTAAATCCACAATATTGGATCCACGGAGAGGCATATCGTGAATACTCACATCCCCGTTTTTGTTCCACGAGATATAACCTCAGGAAATAATATGTTCTAGTAAAAGTTCAGTTTATTTACGTGCCCAGCCGGGATGGAAATTACAGACACTTCAGGGGTGGTCGTGATGGTGGTGGTATTTTCAGGCAGTGAAGGTTTTTGGCTAAAGTGCAGATAGTGCTGTAGCACTTGTTGGTATAAAGTCCATTTAGACTTGTCGTTAAGTTTTGAAGCGAGGATTTTTTTATATTTCCTTGTACAGCTCGTAGACCACTAGATTTGTGGCCGATGCTACTTGTTGGTGGTGTTGCCTGTAGTGGTGTAATGCTTCCGGGGACAACAATATCATATTTTTCGTGTGTTCCATCATATACTTGTTGAATAAACAACCGAGGACACCGCTGATTAAAAGGGCTAAAAGTAGGGGCAGGAACGATCCTCCTTTCTGAACGGGTGGTCGTCTCTTCTTCTTCCAGCACTCTCCTCGTTTGACCAGATTGCGCAACACCTGCTTGTAAGCAAGTAACTTTGTCTTCTACGCATTTTTAACGGCAACCGCCCTTTTAAAGTGTTGTAGGCACACTCGCTAACAGAGTCATTCAGGGTCTTGTCTGCGGTTTTCAACAAGGCGACACGTTGTTGCGGGTTCATGCGATTCATTGCACGCAGCAAAGGAGCTTGCTTCAACACTTTAGGACTTATGGTTATGAAATGAACTGTAATCGGGAAGTATCGTTTTTTTTAATAGCTTTTGTGTGTTAGGTATACGCAGCTCCCAATATTGGTGCGGGATCTATATCTGAACAATTTGGGTGTATCTTGTTTAAAATCTAACAATATATACCCATGGAGAGTACTTGTAGCATCAGCGTAAGCCATGGAGAGTACTTGTAGCATCAGCGTAAGCCATGGAGAGTACTTGTAGCATCAGCGTAAGCCTCTGGTAAAAGAATAGGGTTTTTAGGACAATCATGACGTGCAAAGTTTTGAATCTGAGCTTTATCTCTGGGATTTTTAAAATCAACGATACAATTTGCGTTTAAGGAAATGTCTCTTTGACCCTTGCCATGGTGGAATTTTTTTTGTTTATGGTACATGACGCTAATATTTTGATTATGGCATCCTTTGATGAAAAGATCGACAACCACTTCAATGGCTTCACGCATCAGGTCGTCTAGGATAATCATCTGTAGAGTCTCATTACTGGTGTCATCCATTTCCAGCAAACCCTCACATAATATGACGCGGGGACTTGACGCTTCTTGTTTGAATCCCGGTTGCTATAAAGCATAATAACAGGTGATATCAAATTTAACGTCACACATTGTGTCCAGGTGACGGATAAAGTCGGCTACAAAATGTGACTTTCCACAGCTGGAAGGGCCGGTGATGATGGTTGAATTATTATTATTATTATTAGCCCCGCGTCTTACTACCCGTTCGGGTTATACGCACTTACGCTAATGTGTAATGGTAGGGTGATTGTGAGATGAAATGAAGGACCTACAGTTTAACGTGGAATCCGAACCACGGGGAGGCCTGGCATTCCTCACATTCACAAGATGTCTTGTCAGAGGTGAAGGAAGGGTTTGTTAATCAGATAAATCTTTGCCGGGACCGAGGATTGAACCCCGGGCGCCAGCATAGAAGTTTGACACCTTACCCCTAGACCGCCAGGTCACCTATGATGGTTGAAAATGGATGTTTCAACTTGTCCATAATGTTTGAAACTGAGCTTATAAGCTAAATGAACTTGTATTTATAGGATAAAAGTGAGGGAGGGCGGTGTAGACGTTAAAACGAAAACATAACAGTTTTTATAATATTTATTCACACAAATATAACTCACACCATGAAAACTATAAATTGAATATTTATTTACAAATACATTTCACACCGTGAAAAATATACTTGGAATATTTATTCACACAAATCTAAGTTTCAGAATATAGCTCACGCCATGAAAAGTATACAGTTCTAAATACTGATAAGCTTACCTTCGTGACTATTAGCAGGGAAGTAAGGGGGAATTGAATCCAGGTTGACCGTGTCGCTTGGCCTTCACACAAATGCAGGTACATTTATATCTTACTCATCCCTGATATTACTTATGAATTTATGTAGTTATATATTATTTCATCAAAATATAATTGCAAACATTAAATTCAAGTTATTAAATTAAATATTACCTATGAATTAATATAAGAGTTAAATATTATTTCGTCAAAATATAGTTGCGAACATTAAATTCAGGTTATTAATATTAGCACCGCGTCTTACTACCCGTTCGGGTTATACGCAATTAAATTCAAGTTACTCAATTCAATATTACCTATGAATTAATGCAAGAGTTATATATTACTCCAACAAAATATAGTTGCGAAAATTAAATTATATTTTCTGTTGTTATAAGTGGATCGAGGAATAAAACGGTTGTTTTCACTTTATCCTTGGGTAGCATTCTACCGTCACAATACTTTTTACAATTTTTTTAATACTTGAAACGATGGTCGCATGGTCTAAGGCGTCACTAGACCGCCGGTGATAGAGTGATTGACGTTTGTAGCAAATTCGGGTACACATTCTACCTGTTAGACCGGAAAAATGGCGGAGGTGCAAGAAGAACGGCAGTTTTAACAGACATTAACTGTGATTAAGATATCAAGGTTATATCCCAGTGTGCACACCGTCTAAATGTCAGGATCATCTAATTCTGGCGAGGGTAAATCGATTCCTTGGTCCCAGAGTGGGCATTAGAAAGCACATCTGAACCTGCGACCTTCAGAAGGCCACGACCGGTACACCAAGCGGCTTTGGGGGGTTCATGACTCTTCAACAGGTTCGTTGCCACCATCTTTCATAATTTATAACAAGTTACGGTTGTTGCGACATCTGACGACCTCACAGAGAAAGGGGTATGATGAAGTGAGGGGGAGGGGGCTGAAGTGAAAGGGAGTCCAACAGAGTCTTGTGAGAGGGAGGAGTCAGTGTAACTTAGTTCGTTCTGTGCCGTGGCGATGTAAGGAGGTTGGGGAGTGAAGAAAAAGTGAGAGAGATCTTACAGTCGTGATTCGCTGTCAGCTTCTCGGGGGTCACACTCTTCGCTAAGTGGCCGTCGAGAAAGGTTTGCGCTCTATGCCGATTCCGCTCCCGACGCCGTGGACTGTACGCCAATAAATAAATAAAAAATTCCAACGGGGTCCTAACCAGACATAAAAAATGATTAAATAACCAATGAGCACAAATTTAAAAAATCAGCATACATAAATAACCAATGAACATAAATAAAAAAACAAATGAGACAAGAATAAACAAGTTTGTAACACTGGAAAGGAGGTCATGAGGTGGGAGGGGGCCTTGAGATGGAGGAAAGGAAGAAAACCATCAGCCAATCAGAGAGCAAGGGGACGTGGTCACGTGATCAAATTCAGCATATCAGTGAGCTGTTCCCAGACGTCCGCTAGGTAGTAAGGTGAAACAATATAGTCAAGTAATCAATAAACAATGGGAGTGAAATCAATCATTGAATTGATTCATAGGCACATATATTTTGATAAAAGAAGAGTTAATATATTTTTAGAAAGTATTAGAACGTTAAGAAATAATATTATTGGGTTGGATGAATTTTTACGAAGCGTTATATCGTCGAAGAATAGCAAAGTGATAAGTTCATATTTTTTTAGTAAGCCTATATGTTTATTTATGTATTATAAACATTTGAATTAATTTTGTTTATAGGAATCTTTAAAGAATCTACTTTAAATAGAAAATACAATAAATTAGAACATTTCTATTGATGAAGTGTCAACCTATACCATTAAAAAAACTAACTTTAATAGATAGGCTGCCAATATTGAATTTTGTTTTTGGATCAATATAATACTTCCCCTTTCGCTGTTTTAGACTTATTATAAAAACATGTAATTATAAAAAACAACAACACGAATTTAAACCACTGATGTCGAAATAATGGATAGTTAAATTTTAATAGGGTTTTACGTATTCTCCAAGTCATTAAAATTTTGAAAAAATGAGTGTTTAACCCCTATTTTGTTTCAAATAGATCTCATCGCTGAGTGGAGTTTAATCACTTGTGGCTGTGGGACACAACAAACAAGGCTTTGACAAAGTTGGTTAGTCGTTGAGCTAGTTATCGGTTATAATTACACTTTAATATCAGCAGAGGAGTAAATTTATACCAAGATTACTAGAGTTGCCTATACAGGAAGGTGTCTGTTATACAAATAAATAATATACTCGAAACACACTCGAACAATACTCAAATTACTTCAGAAATAATAGTTTGTATTATATTACTCTCGTAATAAAGTGTTATCAATATAAAAATTAGTGATCAAGTTTTTTATCGCTATATAGTATACTTACTATTGGTTTTAATAATTACACTTGAAATACAAATGTTCTATCGATTAAAAGTTTTTTTTCTCATTCCACGAGTATTACTACCCATCCAGTTTATTTGAACGTTCACACTAAAGAGCAAGGATGTATAAATGAGAAAGATAGAATTTTGAGTAAATGCACCAAAATGTAAATGGAGGACAAGAGAAAGATAATTTAAGGGATTAAAACCCAGAACTCCCAACCACCGGAAAACCAAATAAGACAAAACGGACGCCTTTTTTACGTGACCAACAGTACGGGTAAAATAATGTAATTATACTTTGTCAATGTTGAAAGAAAATCAAATATTTTAGGTATATTCTAAATCTACCTTTATGCCTCAACCCTCCCATGTAGGCTTAGTAAGTTTCATGAAAGTCAAGCGCAATAAATACTATTACTGTTTTTTTTTATTTCACCGTGTCTTCGTTTGTATTACACGAGTACTTTAACTACCCTAGTGTTATAAGTGCCGTGAAGGTGTAATTTTATAAGATATCCCACATTAGCGTGGAGGCAGAAAGGGAAAATATTTTGAGAAACACTCCCATCATCAGATTCGACCGGGATTTGAGACCTTGAGAGCGTCATAGCTTCCAGTCCAATATATCACCATAATGACCCATCTAACCATGTTCCAGTGATGTAGATTTTATTAAAACAAATTGTCATTGTGTCTAATAGCTCACACGCCGACTGCTTGCGAATAAAAGTGCAATCCACCGAGGAATATTTTTATTTGATACTTTGTATGTGACTCTGCCCTTAAAACGGAGATTGCCCTATACATGTGCACCCAATCTAATTAATCTATAGGATTATTATTTCATGACTCTGATTTGGGCTCACATTGATATAAAAACTACTGAAATATGATTCCTAGTTCTTTTCCATGGAGATATTCCAGTTAGTGCTGCAAACAACCACCTTTACACTTGCCCCATTAGATGGTCAGCTTACAATAGTTCCTTTTATATGGAGATATCTGTACCTGCTGCAAAGAACCACCTCTACACTTGCCTAATTAGATGGTAAGTTCACAAACAAAATAGTCAAAGAGTCAATCGCTAGAGCCACCTTCTTAGTGAGACATAAAATGAGTTTTCTGTTACTCTTATTACCCACATATCTAAATTCGTGTTCAAGCTCATCTAGTCTGGTTTTTTAGTGATAGGGAGGTCAGGGTTTGGATATCAGACGTATGTATTGAGAGTTTTTGACGTTTCTCCCTCTACACAAATGCCAGAACTTTTCCTCTCGTTTTTCATCCTGACCCCCTTGGTGTAATTATGTGGATATACCGAATGGGTAGTAAGATTGGGGGCATATGCACTATACAGTTGAGATTGGTTCAAGATACTCTATATTCTATTATGAATTTTACAGTTATTGTGCAAGAGTGACATATATCTATAATTAGTTCACGTTTAGTCGGTGAATGCATGGACACTATTATAACAGGGTTTCCGATTTTATAAACAAGTGGTTGAGGTATCTATAGAAAGGTGTGAATTTGTATATTTGCACAAAAATCTCTAAATGTTTGAAAAGTCACTGGGATTTACTACAAACCCTTAGCTTTAGAAAATAAATAAAGTTGATTTAGACTATTTTTCGCTTGGGTACAGCGACAAGTTAGCAGTTTATGTGAAAGTTTTGACATACAAATAATTGAGTTATATATAAATGTGTAGTGGTATGTTTATATTATTAAGTTTTATTTTATAGACGAGATATTCATCGTATTTTATATTTTCTTATTTAAATAATTAAGTAAAATGTTTCGTTATTTTAAGCTTTGTTTTATTTTAACCTTGTAAAAAAGAACGAAGAGTAATTTTTGTTTAACTGCACGGGGAAAAAACTGTGGAAAATTAATATAAATAATAATATTAGCAAGAGAATAAATTAAGCAATGGTAAAAGGGAAATATATGCTTGATATAATTAAAAAAATAACATTTTAAAGACAACATACCATAACAGAACAGTGTGTAAAGCGTACCCGTGTAGCAATCAATCCTAGTATTGAAGTACCCGACGTTGGGCGGGATATATATTTTAAGGTGGAAGGTTAAAAATGTGTATGAATCGCGAAAAGGTGTAAAAAGGGTAAACAGAGCAGAAAGGTAAAAAGTTCTTATGAACTAAAAGAAAGGGAGTAGAAAGTATATAAGCAAAACGGTTAGGTAAAATGAGTAAAAACTATAAAATTGATTAAAACAGTATAAAGGGTAAAAAGGGAAATAAGGGAATAAGGGGCAGAAAGGGTATTATTTTATGGTAAAAAAGTGTAAATTTTGCAAAAACGGCAAAAAGAATACAGAGGACATCTAATACAAGTTTTTTTAATAGAAACGGTAAATGGGTATGTAAAAGGGTTAAAAAGGGGGATAATTAAAAGGGTATAACGGTTATTAAGAGTATATAGGGTGTAAAGGATCAAATTGATAAAATTTTCAAAATGAGTAGCTTTGGTAAAATGGCTAAAATGAGTATACTGGGTAAAATGGGACAAAAGGGTAAAACGATTGAAAAGGGTGAAAAGGGCTAAGAGGGTAAATATGATAAAAGTTAAATATAGTCAAAATGATAAAACTCCGCCTTGTAGATGCACATGTTCGTTCACAAGATCTAACATAACACGCATTGCATAACTGCAAGAAAAAGTTTATTACTAAAACCATCTAGCGATGTTAATATATATATATATATATATTTATTTCATATTTAAATTAATGAAAAATAAAATAAATGATAAAACTCCGGCTTCAAGGAGTACATGTTCGTGCACAGGGGCTACAATATTTATAAATTCCGGACCTTCGCTTGCGATATATAGCGGAACGCTCAAGGCAGACGGACAAACTCTTCATTTTATTAACATAGACACACACTTGCTATAAATTTGGTAAGAAAACATTTATAATGTATTCTTAATTATACAAACAACTGGAGTACGTCTCTTTAAATATTTATAATGTCATCTTAACATGAATGAAAAAATGAAATGAAATCACGTTCTTTTAAAAAATCCACTTCGGTGACCGCATGGTCTAACGCGCTATTCTCGTGTTGGACTAGAATGCCGAAGACGGGGAGATCGGAGTTCGATTCTCATCGGGTGCACTGAGGGTGGCTTTTCCTAAATTATTTTTCACTCTCCTTACACGCAAGTTCTGGTACACTTCCTCTCAATTAAACCTTCCTAACCCCTAAACCACTAGTGTAATTATTACAAGGCGTATAACCCAAACGGGTAGTAGGACGCTGTTCTTTATAAATATATATATATATATATATATATATATATATATCGATTTAAGCATATATAATATCATCAGAATACAACAAGAAACGTGAATCAGTATTTTTAACGATACATTTATTATAAGGTAATCCGCCTGATACTAGCAACTGGCAATATATTTAAATACGTACCTAGCTGACTGATACAAACAACTCTAATTTTTATATTTGTTTGTTAACCGTAAAGAAAAATAAGAGTTATTCCACAGATAACACATACTGTATTTATTTGGTTGTAAGCCAATGTATTGTCACGAGAGTGACGGGCAGACTCTCAATCTCTCTCTCTCTTTCTCTCTCAGTGCCGCTACACACGGGAGTTTTATCAACGCACATAATTAATCAAGCTTACCGAACGTTTGATATTCAATGTATTTTTTACACGAACTACCTTTTACTGCGGGGGGTTTCGAATTATCATGAATCCTCCCTCCCATACTCTCACGGCGCTCTGTAACAAAAACCTAACCGTTTAATTTTTAGGAGTGTGGGTTTATCTTCCTTGGTTCGGGGCGGAGAGGGGGGCGGTGAAGGGTGTGTGAGAGATGGCGAGGATTTTCCATGACTTAAACTTCCTCTCCAAGCATTTAAAAATTATTTATAATTTGGACTATAGGTGTTATGAAATTTCAAAATACTCCAATAAGTAGTATTATGGTGGGGGTAAGGGGGAGTAGAAACCCCAAAATATCCTTTTTTCGTCCAGCTAATTATTCAGTAACTTTACATCCATTTAGTTGTCTATCTGTTTATCTGTACGTCCGTCCACACAACGATTTGTCCACCCATCTTTCTATATATCTGTTCATCCATCGGCCTATAGGCAGTTCCACTCTTAAACAATTAGTTTCCCCATAAGCGCTGTTCCTTTTCTACCCAGCGGCATTACTATTGTGTAGCTTAAAAATAAACATTGTTATATCTATTAAATTAGCATGCTATAACATTCACCGACACATACAGTGAAATCAATATAAACTTCAAAAAAAAATTAAAACGACTTTCTTTTTACAAAATATGAAAATTAATATTTTGTCTCAGTTTCACGAGTTTACAAATATATAACGTCATAAGTTTGGTTCCAATTGTGAGGGAAATCCAATAATTATATATTGGCTATAGTAATAGTCATGAACAAAGCCTGAAAGGTCTAAAATGGATATTTAACTATATTAAAAGTTGATATATTTAAATTAAAACATGAATAAGTTGTCTTGTTTGAAACTTTTTACTTTACATGTGTATATTATGTGAAATAAATATAAGAAAAGACCGGATTTATTTTTGAAAAATACTCAAGGCCAATATCACCTCCCAATTATGTGTGGTGGCGTTTTGAAGTTGCAGTCTAACATTCTTATCTGTTTGGGTGGTTTATTAAGGCCGCCTTACACCGGGGCAACAAGAGGCAACATGTAGCATGCGATAATTGCCTTCTGTTTCCAAAGCCGCATGCGACAAGCAACTTTTGTAGCCACGTGTTTACCTTCCCGCCGGCAGTGGGTTCAAAGGCAACAAAACCGTGTGACTTAGCGTATTTTTCGTTGTATTCCGTGCCCCTATTTTGAGTTTTTTTTATTGTTTCTAATGCATAGTTCCAGTGTTTCGAGATAGATTGCTCAAATGAGAAAAAAACTGAAGTTTATTGAAGAGTATGGGAGTCATTACATACTATGGGATCAACGATTACGTCATTATAAAAACAACAAAAAAGTGGATATTTTCTAAAAATTGTCTGAGGGCTGTGAATGGTATATTTCAAATTAATATCCATATGAAAAAATCTCAAGTAATTGAATTGCATGTTGTAATAACTTAGTTTATCAGATTGGAATGAAATATTACAATCATTTGGTCAATCCATCCCTTTCTAAATGATTTTAGTGTGAAAGTAAAATTATAATCTGTTTCAACTTGTTTTCATTACTGCATATTAATTATAAATTGAGTGATGTTCATAGTGAATAAACATTCTATGTGAATTATTGAGACATAGTTATAATTAATGTAATAACTTATTAAAGTATTAAAGATAATTAATTCGATAAATAAATACGCATTATTAAAATGAGTGTGACGTCCCTTTAGAGAAGAAAATACATAATATTTATTCCTAATTCCATCGCGAACACAAAAGTCAAACAAAAACTACTACTGGACAATTGCAACTAGTTGTGCTACGACATCTTGTTGGGATACATCTCGTCCTACAAACACTTGTCTGTTCCACCAGCTTCTTTGTCTCCTCCGATTATTTACCTCTTCAGCAAGAATGAGATAAGCCGTGGCAGCAATCCTCGTCTCGAGGACATCTTTGGAGCAGACTGGCGATTGGAAACAGAGGTAGTTTTGTTGCTTTGGTGTAGATTCTACAGAAATCGCAAGGAGCTGTGTTCTCTGACATACAACATTGAGTCAACATGTCACATGCTTCATGTTGCCTCTTGTTGCCTTTGTGTAAGGCCGCCTTAATGGATTTCGTTGCCATATCCGAGATGATGTTAAATGTTTGGAAATATATTTTATCTGCAACTATAATTATTTACTATACCATATTATATTTTTGGGTGAAGAACTCAGATACTCACAGTACTGGTCAATTAGGTGTTACACTCTCATTACACTTTGTCACCATTTTTAATCAGGTCGGGGTTAAAATCCTGGCTGAAGTTGCCGGCATGAGTACACCTAACCGCAGTATGTAGCGCTTGTGCCAAATGGGCTTGTGTCCCATCATCAGCACGGTCGAATGTTTATTATTAGTAAATTGTCTGATGGGAAACTGAATGTTCTGATTTTCTTTGTATTAGGCTAGTGTGTAAGTTGTGTGTTGATATAAGCTTAATAAGGGTATTGGAAAAGTGTACGCAAATTACACACACAAAAAAAAGATTTTTGTAATTGGAATTATCAAGTGATTTTTTTTTTTGTTCATCGTTCCAGGTGAATATCAATGACTGATGAGCTTACAATCAGCAGCTTTCTTGGTACTTAAGATATTATATTTTTATCTATTTTAATGTAAGCTGCTGCTAGCCAAAACACAGGGGCCATACATAATATTACGTGTATATAGTCCTGTTGAGCTAAACACCAATGGTAACAGTCGGGAATGTGAACTAATGTGCTCTTGGAAAGACAAACACAGTGGTTTGAAACGTACCTGAGAAATCTGTCTATCAGCTGTGAGTTGTTGTTGTGTTGTCATATGTGGGTGCTGGTCTACACGGTGTTGGGTGACTTAATCATATTTTATTTTTAGCACCGTGCCTTACTACCTGTTTGGGTTATACGCTTATGTACTTAATACGCTAATGGTTTTAGAGGTTAGGAAGGTTATATTTATAGAAAGTGTAATTGCATTTGCGTGGAAGGAACATGGAAAACCACCCTCAGTACACCCGGGATCGAAATTAGATCGTCGATCTCCCCGTCATGACGCGTCATCGGCAGTCTAATCTACTGCGAGAGTAAGTAGCACGTTGTATAATGCGGCCACCGAAGCGGGTTTAATCGTAATTGTTATCGAACGTAAAACTAAGGATTTAAGCGACTTATTATATTAATAGCTTTTGTCCACGGCTACGCTAGCATTAAACAATACATCAACACATTCGACAACTTCAAATGCAAGAAAAGAATGAAACTTCAAGAGCAGTTTTTTATGTACGGACGAAGATTTACGAAGAATCCCAGATTTGCCCCCATATCCTTCCCCTCCACACCCCAGCTCATGCTATTTGGATCAAACCAAATCAACCATACCATTGCAGACAATATAATATGTATACCAGATCATTTCATCAGACAAGATACATTAATAACTCATGTTTTTCGAAACATCATATAATGTAGTTTCAAGGCCTATATATCTAAAGCAGTTTGTATGTCCTTCCAATGAGGACTGTGATGAAATAAACACAGAGGTTTTGAAGCTCATAGATGGACCAAATTCAGAATTCTTTAGCATCGACTCCGCCAAAACGAAGGTTGATCACCACACTATACCTATAGAATACCTGCACTCTATAACACCAACAAGCATTACACCTCATCGCATACAGATGAAAAAGGTGCAATTGTTATGTTGATTCAAAACATGAATTTAGGCCATAGTTTGCATGGTTTTACAGCAAATGCACCAACATAAATTGCAGGTGAAAGTGAAAACGGGGCAATCCAAGGGACAGAGACAATATTTCTCCTCAGGATTGAAGTCATTTTCACAGATAGCAATATTCTATTCGTCTTGAAACGAAAGCAGTTTCCCGTTTGATTAACCTTCGCAATGACTATCAACAAGTCCCAAGGCCAGACATTCAAAAAACTCGTCATCTCTCCATCTTGATGCGTGCTCACCCATGCTCAGCTATATGTTGCATTCAGCCGTGTTTATTCAGCTCAATATGTAAACATTCCAATATACTACGGGTCAGGGGCGAATACCTGGACACGAGGGATTCTTTACAAGAAATATTGTTTTCAGTGAAGCTTTAATTTGATGTGAAATAATCAATGTATCTACTCTGTATTTTTATTCACTCAATACTTATAATCAATGTATGTTTAAATGCATATTCTTTATAAAAAAAAGCTGTTTAATCTCCTCTTTACAGTAATTCTTTGTTGACACCACCTTAGGAAAATATGCTATCGAACCTTTAATACAAATTGCAGAATTTTTTGCTCAATCCACTAGTTTATTTTGACTGATTTGGTAGAACTATCAACATGCCATGATATTTCTTTTGATATGCTAATTTATGCTGTTTACTACCACGAGTATGTATGTTACAATAATAGTAAATTAAAATTATTTAAAAACTGCCTGTTAAAATTAAATAACATTTAGGCCCAATCTTACAATGTCACGTTAAAGTCCTCGTAACTTAACCGTTTGTAAAGTCTAATCGTTGGTTAAACTTAGCGTTGCATTTTACAATACTATTTTTATGTGCGCGTTAAATTACGGACAGGTGCCTTCCATTAGTTCTTAGCGTTAACTTTCTCGGAGCGCTAGATTTGTGTCAAAGCTTTTGATTGGCCTAACTTGACCATAGAGAATATAACCAAGTGATTACAACGTCTATGGAACTGTTATGAAAAAATCAATCAAAACGAGTTCAATTCATCAAGTTTGTTGAGGTTATCTGCTATATTTTATCGTATTTATTTTCCTGCTAAAAGGTCTGTTGAGAATCATAAACGCGTACGAAGTGTAAATCTTAGCAAAGAAGAGGAAATGTTGCTGATTGAATTAATTAATCAAAGTCGTCATGATCATGCAATAAATCAGCCATTTCATAATATAAATAAAAGTAACCTCACTTTAATAATAACCACAATCGCCTTGAAAACAATATGGTGGAGTGTTTAGCGTTGTTAATGTGGACGTTATGTTTGCTAACCGGAAGGTAGACCTCACGTTAACTTTACGAGCACATTTACGTGAACATTAGCGCTAACCAAACATTGTAAAATCAAAAGTAGTGGTCGTTATCACTTAACCTCATGTTAAGCCCTAACGAATAGAATAACATGACATTGTAAAATTGGGCCTTAGTGTTAACATATTAAAATCAGCAAATGTGCAAGAGTTTTAGCTAAGGTGTACCTTAGACAAACCAAAGGTATAGTGTGGTCCCAGCTTTACAACACGGGGATTTATGCACTGTGCGTCTTGCCTGTAATCTGACGGCCGAAGCTTGTGATTTGTACTCAGTTTTACATTAAACTGTGACATATTGTACATCTATCCTGTCTTTGGACGGCTTGTTTTGGTCACGTGGCCATAGTTTTGTCACGTTATGGTAATTCAACATGTCCCAGCAGCTTTCAAGGTAATCATGTCCTTTATCAATCCTTCAAGCTTTGAACAGCGCTTGTAAACATAGTCGTTCGTTTCACACACACGCTCATGTGTGTGAATGGATGCATACCGACGTTTCGATGGAGGTTTACTCATCAAGCAACATTATTTACACACTTAACCCCTCTCACTAGACTCTTAGGTAACTTGAACAAGAATGCCACCCATGCCCAAGAAACCAGCCATAGTGAAAAGGTTGCAAGGCAACAAACAAAAAAAGACAGATAACCAGAGATCTTTAATTGAGCCACACTCAAAAATCCCAGCCCAAGTATCCAGACAGAGCTATCTGAACAAATAGTAAAACAGATAATTCAGCAATAAACATTGAGCGAGATAGGGGTTCGCTAAACTTGAATGCATACGAATAACATGACATCAATAATGGCCTATTTATTTTGATAGAATAGAATAAGTCTCATAAGGAATTACAATACCATATCAAGAGGTTGCGTGCAATGCGAAATAAAGTTCTTAACAATTCAAAACAATATTAATAGAAAGCGATCGAATCGCATTTAACTAATTAGGACCTATTTAAATCGTTATATAACGTTATCAGTCCACATGTAAAGATAGCAAATTATAGTGAACAATACGCAATATAGTAAGCTAGAATGAATACAACCTACAACCTATCATCTAAATCTATGGAGTAAGCCGTTCAAAAAATGACTCTAAACGGATCATAATAAGCCCATCTTGAAAGTGTATACTTATAACATAACCATACTTATGAAACATACTTATATAATGCAATTGGTAAAGTTTTGCTCATAACAATACTCATAGATCTCTAGTTGAAAATAAACAAAATTATTCCCAATCAACTATACGTGAGGCCGGGGTAACTATGACATAAAACTAATTAAGTTATTTCTAGTCTATTAGCTAAGTTAACAGTATATTCCTAACATTACAAAGATATCTAATTTATACATCCAACAACACTAAACATCCTATGCTACTCTTGGACTTAATACAACAGACAAAGAATGACAATGGGAGATAGCTTTCAAAGGTTAGGTTAAATAATATTTAATAGAGAATAAGTCATCTGAACTCAGATCCAAAACGGTTTAATACCATATTACGTCGTTTTCCAAAACAAAGCCTAATAGATTTTTTTTAAAAAGTCAAAAGAATAATACATTTTAAGCCTTACCTAATTTCGGCTGGATTTTAAGCTGCCTAGTTTTCCATAAAAATAAATATATAAAAATCGTCTCCAAAATTACGACCACTTACATGCTGGTAAGTTCCTAATTCCTATCAGTATCAAAGAGTGAAGTTCATTCTGGGTACTAACTTATTTCTCAGTTTGAACAGCGAGAAAAATAGGTAGGTAGAAATAACATGACCAATGAAGTCATTCAGAAAGGGCCCTCTCACCGACGCCTGCGCACAGCGTCGTGAAGATAGACATGAGGGGGTAGGGAGACACACGTGATTGCTCTTCTCGCTCTTTTCCCCAAGCTTGGCGCCTGCGCACAGCGTCGTGTGGATAACACATGAGGGGGTAGGGAGACACACGTGATTGCTCTTCTCGCTCTTTTCCCCAAGCTTGGCGCCTGCACACAGCGTCGTGAGGATAACCATGAGGGGGTAGGGAGACACACGTGATTACTCTTCTCGCTCTTTTCCCCAAGCTTGGCTGCTGCGCAGCATCTTGAACTTGGGGGATACCGTACTAAGCACAGGGGTCACATGTCACTCGGTGACCTAGTTCTTGTTTTCTTGATGAGCTCGGCCGATGAGCAGTGTTACATGACGACGAGCGTGGAGTGTCCGTATTTAGGGCGCTGACTTCCCGGTAAAATGGGGTAAGTGCTCTTCACTCTGTTAAGGTCGTGGAGGTCGGGGGCTATGTTGTTTGTAGCCACGGTACAAATCGTCGAGGGAAGAATGTGTGAAGTGTACCAAAAGTTTGGATTTGTCATTTATGTCTGTAAAATAACCAAACTGCTCACAAAAACGACTTTAATTCCGTACTATCAGTTTGTATTCCACGCTTCTCTATTTTAATATCTATAAATTATTGAATTAAATTATAGCCTTATTCAAGAATTATTTTTCATTTGTTTAGTACCGGCTGTCCCAAAGACTATAAGTTTTTCAATCATTTGAAATATGCCAGAGAAGGCTGTAATCGTAACCAAAGATCATCCACCTTCACTGGCCTGGCTCATTGAGTCGGTTTCGCGATTACGGGAGGTGGGGGTTCGAATCATGGCTGGGAGTAATGAGGATGTTTTTTCTTCTAAATTATTTCCCACTTTATTTTCACCTAAATGCGTTTAAATTTCCACTAGACAGGACCTCCCTCATCGCCCCACCATCAACATATTCCGGACTGTTCGTAGGACACCCAGCAAAACATATTTTCCTAATTGTTGATGACAGGCTCTATTCCGTTTTACACGTACAAAATAAATATTAACCAAATGTGTATTTTGTTCCTAGACACAAATATATATTTTTTAAATTAATGATTATATTACAACTTTGATTGAAATTGATTATTTTGCTTCTGTTTGTGAAAATACTAATTTAACGGAGAATAAAGACAAGAGTAAATGTTATTATTGGCATCCAGTATGTGCAAAGCATTTTGTTGACAGAAGGTTTTATAATCTATTATTTTTTTAGACGCTGTTATTTCACCATTGAAATCACATGATCAATTTTAGTTATATTTTTACTATCAACGATATAAACTGGGCATTTTAGGAAAAAGTTTAGGAAAACTGTAGCAAAACTAGTGTAAAGCTAAAAATTGGTGTCGAGGATGTATTCGTTCCCTTTAATAGGATATTAAAAGTTCCTAGTCTGCCTAGTAAATTCTGGAGAGATAGCCTGGATCACAAAAAATCGCTTTTATTCCTTTTTAGATAAACTGTTTTGAATAATCCGAAGGAGCGTGTTAAGTGCTTATTTTGGAGATAAGGGCTCTGCAAAAATGATGGCAGAGAGTGGCATTGGAGAGCTTTGGGAAAAATGACAACCAAACTGCTCTTTGGATACACTCATGAAATGTAACTTATATTTCCAGTTTTTTGACACAGCCGTCTTAATTTTAACTGCTCTTGACTCGGGTTAAAATACTATATGCAAATACCATAGCGGAAGTGAACACGATACATAGACTTATTGTATTATTCTAACGGTTTTGATTCTGTTAATTCATTTGACCATTCTGAGGCTTATGGGACATTCAGATAAGACTTAGATGATGGTTTAAACCAAATTCAACAAGATACCATCCAAAAACCACAAGGATTATCTCTGGTATCAAGCTAATGCCCCTATCTGAGTCTTCATACGGGGGCAAAAATCCACTGATTGCAAACTACAACATCATTGTGTGAAATGAATGTGACCTCATGTCCATGGTGTGGGACATCTGAGATACAAAATAGCCCCACAATTAAGTCTAGGAAATGTAGGAACTCGTGTCCAAAGCTTCAGTTGTAGAACATGTAAAGTTTGCTACTTAGAATTATTCCAATTCCAGAAAAATCGACCAAGTTTAGAAGATATGGTGGTAATATGGTTTCTGAACAAGAACTAATGCGCGCAGTCAAGACATTAGGTGGGCTACAAAGAGGCCGTGGCATTCCCAAAATAAGGGTAGACTGGGGCTAGTTGATACTAATTTCGATTTACTTTATTTTCAATTATCTAAATAATACAATATATACTTGTATGTGAATGAATTTGGAAGTATGTATTTGTATCGTAAATTATTTAAGTAATCTGGAGTTAATAATAAAGTGTATCATTCGAAACGTGAAGGTGGGAGTATATTCCACACTATTATTATTTAAAATCAACCTATTTTTAACTATCTGGTTGTATCTTAATTTTTAATTAATTCAATAGACTGAATAATGGAATCTCGTTTTTACTATTTTCGCAATGATTTTAGTGCTTTATAACGGATAATCGCTCATCACACCCACCTCGATGGCGTAGTTAGCTAACGCGCTAGTCGTGTTGAGCTAGACTGCAGAGGACGGGGAGATCGAGGTTCGAATATCACTCGGATGAACTAAGGTGGTTTTCCTAAATGGTTTTCCCCTCTCCATCCACACAAATACGAGATCACTCTCTCTAAATTCAACCTTCCCAATTACTAGTATATTAGCGTAATTAGTACTTAAGAGTCTAACACAAATTGGTAGAATGACGCGGTGCTAAATACATTTTAAAAATATTTAAAAAAATTGCTCCTCATAGCTACATTTCTAAAGTCTATTATTTTATAACTCTTTTAAAAGGAAATATATTAGTATATAAAAGAGGTGTAGCCCTACGTGGAGCTGATTGAGCCCAGTAGCAAACTAGTTCCAACAATACAAATACCAAGAACCAACAAAATTGCTCTGGGTCAAAATACTTACATGTAACCTCATTAACTTGGGCAGATGAACAATTCATGTGAACAATGAGTTGCTCTTTCTGTCAGATAAGAGGGGAATATCTGTCGTCATACAGGCAAAGTCATTTTTCCAGAACTTTGATCTTGTGATATGACTAAGGCATGCAGCCTCCCTTGTCATACACAATAAAGAGAAGCGTACAAGACAAAAGTGACGGGAAAGAAACCCACAGGATTTAAAATAACAATACCATTAGAACACTATATTGTTCAATTAACAATACCATTAGAACACTATATTGTTCAAATAACAATACCATTAGGACAATGTATTGTTCTAATAACAATACCATTAGGACACTATATTGTTCAAATAACAATACCATTAGAACACTATATTGTTCAAATACCAATACCAATAGGACACTATATTGTTCTAATAACAATACCATTATAACATTATATTGTTCAAATAACAATACCATTAGGACACTATATTGTTCAATTAACAATACCATTAAAACACTATATTGCTCAATTAACAATACCATTAGAACACTATATTGTTCTAATAACAATACCATTAGAACACTATATTGTTCAAATAACAATACCATTATAACACTTATATTGTTCAAATAACAATACCATTAGGACACTATATTGTTCAATTAACAATACCATTAGAACACTATATTGTTCAAATAACAATGCCATTAGAACCCTATATTGTTCAATTAACAATACCATTAGAACACTATATTGTTCAAATAACAATACCATTAGAACCCTATATTGTTCAATTAACAATACCATTAAAACACTATATTGTTCAATTAACAATACCATTAGAACACTATATTGTTCTAATAACAATACCATTAGGACACTATATTGTTCAATTAACAATACCATTAGAACACTATATTGTTCAAATAACAATATCATCAGAACACTATATTGTTCTAATAACAATACCATTAGGACACTATATTGTTCAAATAACAATACCATTAGAACACTATATTGTTCAAATAACAATACCATTAGGACACTATATTGTTCTAATAACAATACCATTAGAACACTATATTGTTCAAATAACCATACCATTAGGACACTATAGTGTTTAAATAACAATGCCATTAGGACAATATATTGTTCTAATAACAATACCAATAGAACACTATATTGTTCTAGTAACAATACCATTAGGATACTTTATTGTTCTAATAACAATACCATTAGGACACTATAATGTTCTAATAACAATACCATTAGGACACTATAATGTTCTAATAACAATACCATTAGAACAATATATTGTTCTAATAAAAGTGCAACTCACACAGTCGTGCATATACCTCTGAATATTAACAATGATATTCCTCAAGGTTATTATATGCAAACTATAGATATTCATGGCTGTGAAAAAAGGGGCACCTCCCCTACCGGATCCTGAAACGCATCTTAACTATTAATATGGGGAGCTCAAAACTAATTAAATAAGAAGGCAAAAACAATTAAACGAGAAAATAAATTTTAAAGGTCAAAACCAAGGTAACATAGGTTATCGTAATCTAAATGTCTTGTAAGTAACCACATCTAACGACCTTGTATAGAATAAATCGAGCAAACTTTACATGTCAATTAATACAATAAGTTATCAAAGAACACTTACACTTAACACTTACAATAACATACTCGTTATAATTGTAACTATTATATCGTTATTTGGTTTTACTTGAGGATTTTTTTTTTATAAAAACACTACCGGTATTCATATATTAATTATAATTTTCTGCTGAATGAACTTTAAAAAAAAAATAGTCATTGATTTAGATTTTGTTTTTGAGCTCTTCACAAGAGTACACTAAATTACATCGTGTTATAATCATTACTTTTAATGTTTCGACGCTCAGTTGTGTTTTTTTATTGCACTCCACAAGTTATTAATTATGGAAAAAAATATTTCTAAGGCTGCATTTGTCCCTGGAAGACACAAATCTAGTTCAACCAATTTCTTTAATATGTATAAAGGAACGTTGTTGCTTGGAAAAAGGTTTGAAAATTTAAATCCACTTATCGTCAGTTTCATTGTTTTTTTCTTTGCATTCTAAAAGTTAGTCATCAGTGACATAACTTGAGATACCAAGTCTCATCGAACATATCATTTTCCACTAATGGCTTGTTTGAATTGAAATATTATGTTACATTGTTTTTTTTAACGTAGTTCCATTGAACATTACTTTTCAAACCAAGCCATTTAAAATGTTCAGTTTGATAAAACTGTTTTCCCCATAATTTCAAATAGGAAACGCAAATTTGTAAAATTCCATAATGTGGTCAAGAATCCATTCTTTTATATGTCACTCTTGTTAACAAGATTGTTCAACATTGAGTTTAAAGTGAGTGAAACAAATGGACAAAAATTTCTTTCTCTATATTTAAAAATCAAGTTGTCGATTTCGTCAGAAATTTCCATTACTGTATGTTTCCTCTTTTAATTATTTTCACTGCACTATGAAAAACTGAAGCCTGGTTGTATAAGCAATATTTAAAAAAAACTTTGATTTACTGCCGTTGAAAAATATTTCGAACTGGTCGGACATTTTTCGTAGGAAAGAAAATATGATTTCAACGGAACCAATAATTGCAAAACTCTTTCAACTGCAGGCATTAGCGCTAACCATCTAGTTTTGCACATTCCGAGAATTTTACGATATTCGACTTCAGTATCATCGCAAAATTGTTTTAGCGACTCGATCCGAACAGTGAAAATATAAAAATATCTCTAAAAATCTATTTCAACAGAAAGTAAGTTCCAACAATTATCAATTTAATTGTTAAATTAAGTGCGAAAATACATTATTTGTCCCTTTTCATTTGAAGCCACAAAAATTGGAATTTGTGTTACCTACACAATATCTTACGATATTATTTGTCAAGTTATTCTTTTCAAGATTTCTAAAAGTGTATTTGAAATCTTTTCTGATGTTTCATCGGGAAGGGAGACCAAATCAAGAATTTTGGTTTGAATGCCTTCCTTAAAATCAAAGTATCTGGTTATAGTAGGAAATAGTTTAACAATTTTTGTGATTTATAGCATAGGAATAAATGATATTAAGACAAAGCATGTTTTGTACTCTATCCTGAATCTTGAGGTTTAGTCTAGTGTATCAAAACGCGCGATAGACCTGACACGGGTTGACAAAACGATTTAATAAAATTAAATCTTGTATATTCAAAACAGGACGATGTTCAAAATACAACAAATGCGGGACAATGTGTTAAAATGTCCCGGAAAATTCGTTATGAAAGGTCACCCTAGCATGGATAAATTTCAATATATATTAGCAGAAATAAATGATGTGTGCTTTTCTTTCTATCAGCTTTCCTCCTTACCCAGGTCACATAATTGATAGTTCAAGAATTAAAGAAGTGCTATGTGTCAACAACAACAACAACTTAATCTTAGACTTAAGTTTACATTTTTCAAACTTCACTTCGACTTCACCTCGAATTTAAAAAACTACCTTCACGAAACTCTTATATATAGAATTGTTTTAACATCATCCTTTAAAGTAAATCAGTCCAATCATTGAGAACATAAAAGAATATTGGCTTTCCAAGTTGTTCCCAAGGTGTTGTGTGGTATTTTTTTAAGGAGCATCTTAACAGAAACAAAGGTTGGGGTTGCCTGGCAACCAGTAACAACACCGGAAATCATCAGGGGAGGGACAGATGCTTCCATTTCAAACACTCTACGGGAAAACTAGAGATTCGCTGCGGGGTATGAAGCGTTGCGATAAATGTTATACCAGGAAGAAAAGAAGAAATGTTATGAAATTTGAGGGCAAGGCAATATATGTTTCCCCTAAGGAAAATGTTTGAATTGCCCACGTGACTTCTTATCCGCGTTGTTCCTCGGGTGAAAGAAAAGATGGGGTCCCCCTTTCTCCCCACCTCTCCACAATTCCTGCTGTTCTTTCTCTCCTCTCACGTTATTTCCAGCACTTCATCCAATTTGATATTTCAAGGGAACAATTTAACCTAGTGAAATAAAAATGGAAAAGAAATGTTAAGGAAATGAAGCAACGTTTAACTGGAAAGTAGGCTTAAATAGCAACGAAATAAAGGAAACACTGCCGGGTATTATAAATAGGATCTTGACACTCATCTTTTGAAAATACTTCACATGTGATGTAGCCAAATAATATCTTCTTTATCGATATAAAAATAGACGATGCATAGGACTACAAATTATAGTTTGACATTTTGGAATGGATATTTTGTTTACATTTGTAAGTAAAATGTTAGGGCCCGAGTTTCATTCTGACAACTATAAAATTTACTAGATATACTTTAACATATTCATACGTCAAGTCATGTGATCTGAAGCAGTCATTCCTAAAATATGTTACTAACAAAAATGAAATAAGACAAATAAAATAGTAAAATGTTATAGATTCTTGGCCTCAAAGAAAAGTGGTATTTTCCAAATGCACCTTCCCACGAAAATGGAATCGTTGGAAAACGTGAATGTTTATGTAGGTAGTTCCCACTACGCATGAAATGTGGGTTATAAATCAGATATTGGGGTACACTAATGATCATTCACAAAGGTAAAACACAGCGTTTACTGTCACAATAATTAATGATTACATGGAACACATTAAATTATTTACAAAACAAGTTGTCAAACCAAAATGACAGAATACACAAATAAAATATTCAAACAAGTACACTTACAGTACAACAAGGGAAGGTCTTCAGAACGTATCAATGCATTTTAAATGGGGATTTTGGACAACTCTATGAACCGGTTGCTAAGAAGCTATTCATTGTAGCGTTTTAAAATATGTAGAGTAGTTTCTATAACCCTATAGAAAGGCTATGTAACAATTTCATAGAAAACTAATCATTACTATGAAAATAAAAAAAAAATGAATAAAAATTAAACACCCAAAATAAAAAAGTTTAGTAAAACGACCCCCGAAAAAGTTTCAAAATGCCATTCGATTCCATACCTGCACTAGAATCCTTCATGTGTCCCCTTAATTTTAGGATGCTTTTTACAACCCTGGCAGTATTTATAATGGTATTCTATGTTTAATGCCTTTCCCGTGTCAAAGGACGTGGCAGAAATAATTCCGCTCAATGAACTATGAGCCCTCTTTTGCTACGTGCCATCAAACGCACCAGTGATACGGTTGTCTTCTGAATTCTCAACTATCGCTTCTTGAGCCGCCTTTGTCATGGATTATTAAATGTATAGGTCCAATTCTTATACTAGAGCTCTGATTTGAGAGCAGTTAGTTTCAAGAGAGCACAAAAGGTCCTTCATCCAGCAAGGACTATACCAACACACCGCGTTGCATATACAAAGCGAGTGTTAGCTTCGTAAAGTTTTGTCGATTTACCTGGAATAAGTAGGCCTACTGATGTCATTTTGGAACCGGTCTATTTGAAATTATTGCATTTAATTGGTGACTATACCTCACTTTTCTCTCTCATTTTCACTTAGTGATGGGCAACTTTGACAATCACAGAAATTACATTTGTAAAAAGATAAAAACAAAGAAAAATAGTTTCCAAGTCAAACATCGTGATGACTTTTTGTGGGTTACCATGGATCACATTATCATTTCAGAAGATAAATAATAATCTTTTCTTTGAAAAACTGGGAGGTGTTTTTTTTTTAAACTAAAACTACTTTCACCTTGTTTTGGAGTCAATACAATAAAATCGCTATTAGGTCTATTTTCTAGTAACTTACGTTTCTTGTTTGTTTCTACCTCAGATTTATCTCTTAGTTCAATAAATATCTGATCAAGACTTTTTTTTTTTACAAGAAAACAAATATAAATTTGATACACTTATTTAAAAACAATATGTAACCTTAAAAAAAACTGTAACTACAAAATCCGATGTACATAGACAACAATAATAATTATGTTATTGAAAACCACACAGGGTTTTTGCAAAACCAAAGAGGAAACATTTCTATTCCATTTTAAAAGTCATAGAATTCTACAGCACAAGGGTTTGGTGAAGTAAATAGGAACCATTTCCATTTTATTGTAGGAGTCAACTATATAACAAAAACCTACCGTCAAATGTGATGCTGATCTGCTACGTTTAGGCCTGAATGCTTGAAAGTAATATACACATGTATCTTCAAAGAGTAACTACTCCACGAAAGGACATTTAAATTATATTATATCTAGGCGAATATTGTGCTTCATGCGTTATTATCATATACAAATACCACGATGTATGTTGAAGTGAATGAATTAATGGAGGCATGAATGGAGCTACACTAGCTATTGAATTTACAATCCATTCAAATATAATTATCGTTATTAATATAATAATTGATCTGTAGATATAATTTTTCGATTAAATATAATACAAGGCAAACTATCCTTTCCAATAAAGACTTTAATTATATAAATAAATAATCAACCCTACGTTTGTAAAGTTTATAAACATTTCAAGTGGCAGATTATAATTTACCAGTAATTTATTCCCCTCACTCCCCCCTTAGTATTGTACCAACAGGCCCACAAGTACTCCAGAATCTGTCCCTTGTACTATCTTCCAACACTCCTCCGCGTCAGACCCTGATACGTAGACTACCCCGTAAAGCATCAGTATCAACCTTCGTCACTTGACGCCAGGTGTGAACAAGTTGTTAGAAGATTCAATTACCTGAACATATCCTTTATCAAGATTTATATGTGTATTACTTTTATTTTATTTAATATGTCTAATTTCTTTGTCAGAGAGGGTTGTGGCTCATAGGTCTGCTGAATGGTAAAATGGGAAGAATAATTTGAAGGAGGGCAGGGGTAAAGGATTTAATAAACTATATTGAGGTAAGATAAGGTTTTAAGAGTAGAGGATAGTTGATGGGGCGACCTGGTTTAAATCATATTTGATATATTTTATTTGACCGATAGGTAGCCCATATTTTAACTGGTACTGTCATACTGTATGGGTAAAATAGATTTTGTGTTTAAAGATGTTTATTAAAACATACATTTTACGCAATATCTAACATTAAACATACCATCTTAAATACATTAATGATTTAAAAACAGTATTGATAAAAAAATAACATTTTCATGACGCCTGTATTTGTATACAATCAGGATGAATATATTGAGAAGACTATCTCTCATTAGTTGAAGTAAATAAAGGATATATAAATGTTAATTCTAAAGAAACTTCCCTCTATTTGTCTGAAAATATTACGTGGAGACACTTTATCGAATAAAAATATCCCTAGTTCACGCAGAGCTGTAGTTCTAAGAACAACCTCTCTAATCAAAATGAAGCATTACACACATCGCACTGTCGGAGATGAATTATTCTTACACGCATTCAAAATTACGTTTTCACTTTCTCACATAATTAGAAAGTATTGTGATCGCGAAAAAAAAACAGATTTAAAGATTATAACAAAACATTACGTTTTATGTGAACACGAACCATAAATAATACATTTTACAATTGAGACGTGGAAATTCCAAAGGGGCTAAGTGGCATAATTTACCATATTTGTTTTTTAATATAATTTTATTGTTATTATTATTAGCATCACGTCTTACTACCCGTTCGGGTTATACGCACTTACGCTAATGTGTAATGGTAGGTTAATTGTGAGATGAAATTGAGGACCTACAGTTTAACGTGGAATCCGAACCAGGGTGGAGGCCTGGCATTCCCCACATTCATAATATGTCTTGTCAGAGGTGAAGGAAGGGTTTGGTAATCAGATAAATCTATGCCGGGACCGAGGATTGAACCCCGGCCGCCAGCACAAAAGTCTGACACCTTACCCCTAGACCGCCAGGTCACCTTTTTAATATTAAAATGGTCTATGTACCAAGGCGAATGTCCACCTGAAGGGGCTAAGTTCAATAATGTATCTAAGAGGTTTAAAACACAGCTCATAGATAGCGCTTGAGCTAAATCTCAAACTTTTTTTTTCATTTCCAAAGGGTCTATGTACCGTTGAGTTATTTCTTGTGAATGTGTTTTATTAGGTATATGTGATGAATATACACGATAACAGAGATGCGTCCATGTGTATGTGGATTGAATCGTCAGTAGGAAGAGGTGGGAATGAAATTGCATCTTGTTTGCTGAAAGTTTTAAATTCTGAAAGCATTACTTATAAAAATAAATCATGTATTAGTAGTGATAATAGCTGCTCACAAAACAAAGATAGGATAATACTGATTTTGTACATATTCCTTGTGTCAGTTTGTTTATTTGGAGTAGTATTGAACATAACTTTCTAGTATCTGGACATAGCTTCTTAGAATGTGACCAGGATTTTGGATTGGTAGGGATAAGGAAAAGATTATGTAAATGCTATGTTCCAGACGATATAAAGAAATTAGTAAGATCAACTAGTTTGGAGCAGCTTTTTAAAGTTGTTTTTGACTTGGATAATTTGAACTTTTATGATTTACAAGAGGCTGTAGACAAGTTAATAAACACCTCAAAAATAAATATTTATTACAACTGAATCGTGGATAAAAATAGATGCACAACATCCTGGTAAATTGAATATTTGACAAACATTTAACAAATAACTGGAAGATTGGGAAGTGCTCAACATTTTGAAGAAAAGTAAAACAATTTCAGGCATAAGTACAATTTTAATCCACGGAATTAATTCTGTAAAATACATATTTAAAGAAAAAAAGACGTAATAAAATGAGCAAACTTTTACCAGAATGCCATCGTCAGTTCTACGTTCACTTATGCAGTGAATAAAATAAAGTGTGAATATTGAAATCAATGCACTTTAAAAAACTATTTTAATTTACATATATTTGAACATTATTTAATAATTTTACCATACAAAATGCTGTGTTTCCATTCAGTCAGAATTATTGTCTGGAGTTATAAATCATTTTTGACTAATAAAACCAGTGGCACTTTGCCCTTTCTTAAGCTTGCTACATGTTTTATTTTTTATAATTAATTTGTTGGTACGTATTTTGTTTTTAATGATAATATGTAATTTACCTGCATCTATAGATAACCTCTTAACATGAAAATACTAGAAAATCTAGATTGTTATCAATTTTTTTTTATTAATAGCTCAAAATGTTTGAAATGGCATATAAACCCTTAGGGATTAACATGCTTCAATTTTGTCTGTCTATTCTTGGACAAGGATCTAAAACTGTTTGATGGATTTTGTTTAAACTTGTTATTTAGATTTTAAAGTGTTAAGCCAAAAACTTTTTTTATAACTTAGTCTTTCAATTAAAGGTATTTTACTGATATGTTCATTTTTTTTTCTTTAATATCTTTCGAAATTAGAAGATATTGTTCAAAATGAATATCTAGGATTTTATTTATATGACAAAATGCACTGTGTGATAGTGTTTGGGTGCAAATTCATTGAAGGGTATTTTACTGATGGAAAATCGTTTAAGTTTATGTAACGATTTGGTTTAAAATGGGTATCTTGGGAATGTTTGCTATAACAAATAACATTGTTTACTTTTTTTGGAGGGTAGGAAATCATGTATGGGTAGTTCACTGATGACTGAGTTTTAATTTGAAGACTTTAAAAAACTGTTCTAGAGATTTGGTTCAAAATTAGTATCAGGGAATTAATTTACATTATAAAAATAGTAATGTAACACCATTTATCTAAAATAAATTAATTTAAGTATAGTTTACTTACAACCATTCATAGAAAATTTGAGTTGACTTGACCTTGAAAATTGAATTCAAAATGGGAAGCTGGGAATAGTTTTTCATAATAAATAAGAATACGTTTTCATTTTTACGAATGATAAATACTGTTAGGGTAATTTACAAATAATTTGTTCAAAAGAATTTAAACTTTGTTAAATATTTTTGAACAACTTGGTTTAAAATGTATATATAAACAGTGTTTATTGTTATTAGTTATATGATGTGCTTATTTTTATGAGGAAAATAAAACTTAAGGGTAGTTTACTCAAAACAAATTATACTAAAAAAAATTATCTTCAAATCCATATTACACAATATGAGAAATTTTAGGTGATTAGGTCGTATTATTTATTTAATGAGTAGTATTTGAAAGTATTTCAGCCATTCATTGACCATAGTTTATCAAAAATAATACTAAATATTAAAACATATTTACATGATTTCTGTGATAAGCATTTGAATATTATTAGTTAGGTGATTCTTTAAATACTATTATAATAAGTAGTTTTTACTACATTTCATGAGGAAGTTTATAGTTGGATAAGTGATTAAACCACTAAATTAAAATAAAATATAATTTTTAAGAATTTTCATTAAAATTGATGTTTTATAACTATTCTTATATTTGAGTTAAAAATTCTTATGAGAGCTACATAAGAATTTGGTTTGTTAAATATGCTAGAAATAATCTGCTAAAAATTTGTTTTATATGCTTTTTTTATAAACAAATGTAAATAATTAAATTAAGGTCGAGATAATATGCATGTAAAGCTATCACACAATCATACATCCTTTCTCATAATAGTTTATTATAATTTAGGAACTAACTATAAAAAATTAGTCATCAGTAAACTACCCTTAATTTTATAGCTGGAGCTACGAGTAAAATCAAGGTTTTGCTTCAAGGCATAGCAATGTAACATGTAAATATCATTTTATTTAAATCCACAGGCTGTAGTCATAGGTACATAAATACATAAATATGGACATTCATTTTAAAACACAATTTGTTTAACTTCAGGTCCACATAAATCCTCAATATATAACATAGTTTTGAGTTCGAAAATTCTCACTTTATCTGACCATGAAAAAAGGTTTATTATCTTATTTTAAAACGAGTTCTACAAGAAATTATTAAGGTTTTTTTTGTAAGTAATCTTTTGTGATTATAGCCTTTAGAGAATTTTGTTTATTTATAGGAAATTAAAAACTTTTTATTTAAAATTATTCTGTGTGTGTGTATGTATAGCCAGAACGAGTCGTAAAACACGGTTCGAAAAAAAAAAATTGTATGTATAGACATTTGAGGTAAAATAATGTAAATAACTTGGAAATGCGTGACTACATAAAATGAATGCATTAGTTTACATATTAAAATAATAGATGTGGAATTAATTAATTTAAACTAGTTATTGATGATATTAATTGTATCAATACTTGTAATATACATGATTACTTGATCGATTTGAAGGTGCAGAATATTTATCAGAAGGTAAAGTCGAAACCTTACTTCCGGTCTTATAAGCTAGAAGATCTGCTTAAATTACCACTGCTTTTCAGTTTGATTTAGTTAATTTATTTTTATTTACATAGAGTTTTTTTGATGGGGTCTTGGTAATGGAATGCGACTTTTGTGGCCTTTGAACGGCCTCGGCAGTTTTTTCCACCAATTTCCACCCAACAATATGACAAGGAGCCCAAAGTTTTACCATCGTACCTCTTGTCATTCCTAGCTCCACGTCCACAAACTTTACAGTTGGAGACTCCAAACTTTACTTCTGTAAAATAGTTAACTTTGTGAAAGGCGGTTTGCGGAAACCATTTGGGCTAACTCTACCTGCCAGCTACGCCGTCGTTAAATAAATAGAGACTGTGTTTCTGGATTTAGTTGGGGATGGTTAAGTTTGTTCAACAAATACACTTAAAATAGCTGTTAAAGTATGAACTACAATAATCATTTCTAATAAAGAAAAAAAATTGGCACTATTATATTTAATTTATAGTAATAGGAGGGTATTTAAAATGTAAATATGTTTTGTTTGTAAGTCCTTCAAAAAATATTGAAATTAATAATGTGATGAAACCCAATTCAGTGGTCAAATGGTCTAAGGAATAACTCCCTCAATAAACTGGACTGTTGACTATGGGAAGATAAGTGTTCAAATTCCGGTAGGATGTATTGAGGGGTGGGGGGTTTCCCAAATAGTTTTACAGTTTATCTTCACGCAAATTCTGTTATAATTCCTCATAATTCTACCTTTCTTATCCCTAGCACTTTAGCATAGTTAGTATATAGGCATATAGCCACCAAAACGGATAGTATAACGTGTTACTGATACAAAAAAATTAATGTGATAGAGAATTTGGTGATCCAATCTTACACATTCTCAATAAAAGTAGGTTGTGAAGTTAACTCGGTTCTTATAAGTAAAAAACAGAAACTCTTTGTTTTGAAATAAGTTGTTATTACATCAAAATGTATTCTTGGACATCGCCTTGAAATTAAAAAATGATCCCATCCAAAATGTTACCTTTTACTGCACTATGTTTCAAAATTATACTTTATATTCCTTTTCCCCTTATCTTCATGTGTCACTTCTAATTTCATACGGTGACAATTACATATCTAAATTTTTACTACGAGAATTTTGAAAACCTCATTTGTACATGGAATCTTCACTATTGGGTTTGTTTGATATGGTGAAGTGTTAGCGTGGTTATTTTTTTTTAATTTGGGAGGACACATTTGTCCACATTTAGATAGGTCAATTAAAACTATTAAATTATAATTCTGAATTACTTATATTTACTACACTTAAGGGTTTGTAACTAGTAGATACTGTATTTCTTACCAGAATCCTAGTCCACCTGTTTTTGCCGAGGGCTTGTAGCTACCTGGCAATGGCGTCCCTGACAGAATCCTAGTTTACCCGTGTTTTCCGAGGGCTTGTGATTGCAGATATTGTCCTATCTGCCAGAATTCCACTATACCTGTGAGTACTTAGGGCTTGTAACTAGAAGATATTTATCTCCTTATCAGAAACCCACTCTTCCTGTGATCACTGAGAGCTTATACGGGTGTTAATCTACAGATGGATCTATACATGTTTGATCTGTATTGTACCGATTAGGTTCTTTCCCGTCATTAATGAGATATTTGGTGGTTACTGAGCATATTATTTTCGATATGTTTAAAATTCTCATTTTCATTTTAAGCCTGTATTATACTACGATTTAAATATAATTTAACCCAACCCCATTATTTAACACTAAAGCACCAATCAAATCAAAATAAATTTTGTATGTAGGTATTAAAGTTAAATAACCCAATTAAGCAAAACTTTGATTTACTGGATTATTCTTTAATTACACTAAAAATTCATAAAAAAATATTTTCTAAAATATGGTGTCCTCCACGGTTTCAAGTGCTCGATATAGTCATATTAAAAAAAATTGTGGTATTATTCACTTAAATTAGATTTTAATTTCAGGGTTACAAGCCATTGCATTCTAAACAGTGCAGGGTTTATAACCAACACATCGCATTATATAGAAATGTACATAATAAGTTATATACATATACATACAAATATACATATATGTATATATACATATACGAATATACATATACATATACACGTATGTATATATATCCAAGTTTCGTTGGCTGCATAATCTAACGCACTACTCTCGCAGTAGACTAGACAGTAGACAGCCGATGACGGGGAAATCTAGGTTAGAATCTCGGTCGGATGCACTGAGGGTTATTTTTACAAAATTATTTTCCATTCTCCATCCTCACAAATGCAAATACAATTCCTATAAATATTACCTTCCTAATCCCTAAAACCATTAACGTAATTAGTACATAAGCGAAAAACCTGAAAGGGTAGTAAATATTTATACAAATATATACATTACAACGAGATTAGGGTTTGTTTATGAAGCTGGCGCCCTTGTCATTTGTTTGCCCCCTCTGTTCACTCTATCCATCCTTGTTTAGCAGGTAGCCAGCCAGCCTCACTGCCAGGCGGTTTAGAAGGGATGGGGAAATGGACTTATTTGAAAATATAGTGACGCATATGGCAGATCTGGTTTCATTTTATTCTAACCCAATATTCTGGAAATTGAGACTTATAAGCTCCAACTACGAGCCCTATGTATACACAGTCGGCGGTCAACTAAGAGAATCCAGTCCAAGTTCAGCTTAGTGAGGTGAGTGAACTGGCGTGTCCGGGAGTGGGCTAGCGTGTCCAATGAGTGGGCCAGTGTATCCGGGAGTTGGCATGCGTGTCATGCAAGGGGGCCAGCGTGTCAGTATGTTCGGTATGTAGACCCACATGTCCAGTAAGTGGACCTGCGTGTCCAGTGAGTGGATCAGCGTGTTCGGCTGTTCATGGATCTCGGGTCTGCACGTCGTGTGTTTACTACCGTCCGTGGGAACCAGTAGAGGACTAGCGTTAATGAAACGGGTGACATAGAAATTGACTGTTAATTTATTAACTTTATTGATAATGAAAATTATTAATGACTAGTATCAATATTAAATAATATCATGTGCTCTATAGCTATTAATTTGTATATTCAATTTATTTTAATTTAATTTTAAGTCTGCGCTTATATTAATCTCGACTATTTTAAACATTTAAATGATTATTATTATGTGTTGTATGTTTATTAATTTTTTGTTTAGTTTAGTCTAATTCTATTTTAAGTATGTGTTAATGTTATTAAATAATCCAGGGACTATTTAAATTGTAATTTAGTCTGTTCATGTGTTGTGTTATTGTTAGTAATAGAAACCTTGAATGTTCCGTGTACGTTTCAATCGCATCTAAACGACAGCATACTTCAGTATCCTGAAAAAAACTCGTGGTTCACATGGTGCCATGTGGATGACTCACAACCCTCAAGGCAACCCGTTACATTTGTGTCAGAAGTGGGATATTGGTGGTGTGTGGTTTGATTTACCATAACAAGATAAAAGGCCACGGATAATCAGGGTTTAGCGTCTTTTTTCCAAGCCTTGTGGGAAAAACTGCCCTATCCTTGGCAGAACAAATGACATCGTTGAACAACATTAATAAATTGAATCGAGCTATATAATCAATAGGGAGCAAGTGTGTATCCTCGAAATAGAAAGTGGGATAGACAGGGGTCTATGTAGAGTCCGTGGAGATGCCATTACTGTTAGCTAGTGAAGACATGACACAGTATGTGGCCAAGCTGGAAACTACTGGGAGTGGGGCCGTGATCCAACAGTTCGTGATGTTTTTGAGTAAGATCAGGGAATGTCACCTTATGGGAATTCGTTTTCGGTTCGAGTCCTGTTGGAGTCTATGTTTGTGTATGCAATTGATGGTTTAGTGAATGGTTGAGTGAGTGCAAAGGGTTCCCAAAAGTGTCGGCGTACTTGCTTCAATAATGAGATAGAGTCTGACGTTGTGGACGACGCTGCTTTAGACGACGTTGCTGTTGACAACGCCACGGTTGACAAGCTTCTGTGAAGATGAAGATATTGATGATCATGACGCCATTGTTGGTGACGACATTTCTGTTAATGACAACGTCACTGTTGGTAACGACGCTGTTGTTAACGTCGCTTATAGTGATGAAACTATTAGGATGATGCAGTTGGTGACGAAGATATGGGTAACAACAATGTTGGTTATAGTTAGGCTTGTGACTATGCTTCTGAAGAAGACCAAAAAGTAAGTGATGAAGATAGTAAGGTGAATGTCATCATGACTAGTGTTATGTATAATGTTCTCGACTGGAATGTAGAAGGATCAACGAGTGTGGACTATGATTAATTGTCAATTATTCTTGATCTATGACTTGCGTGACAAACGTCTTGAATTTGGCCATATAAAAAAGAAATACATATTACAACAAGGTGAGGTTACTTTTGCTGAAAGGGCTACTAGCGACCACAGTCGGATAACGCCCTTGTTTGTAGAAGGAGGAGTAAGTCAATGCTTGCTTGAAGGGAATGAAGTAAAATACTTCCTTTGTAAGTCGACGAATTGGCGAATATAATGGATATAAAGAAGGATATTGACTGGATGTAATGTGACAAAATAAACCCAATGATGACTTTAAGTATAACATGGAATTATATTTGGCTGTGCTTTGAGCTAGTACCTGGATTATGGCACAAGTGAAGAATATACTAAGGGATTTACCAAATTGTGGAGTAGCGGGTTTTGAGAATACCAATAGTGAACGACGGGAACTGCAACGGGGGATACCAAAGATATACACTGGGAACGTTTTCTTAATCGTGCAACATTATATTCGTAACGCTTACAAGACACCCGAGTAGCTGTGACTTATACCGTCTTGTATAACAAAGAGACCATCAAGGTTTTCCAATCTCAGTTAACATTCTTCAAGTTTACAACAATTATGACAAATTCTGAGATCAATGATATCTGTTCGGGATGTTAAGACTTAAAGAGTGGGCAGTGTAACAAGATTAATGTCCAACTGGGGAGCTGGTGTCCTTGGCAATTGTTTTATCTTCTTTGTTCTCTCTACATACTTTCTTAGCAGTTAGCCAGCCAGCTTCACTGCCAGGTGGTTTAGTTGAGACGGGGGGATGCTTAGTTGAAATAAATGCATACAGAAGAGTCTGGGTTCATATTCTTTGAGCCCAATATTCTGTAAATGGGGACTTTCAAACTTTGATGGTTAACTCAGTCCGAGTTCAGACTAGTGAGGTGAGTGGACTGGCGTGTTTGTGAAAGGCCTAGCGTGTCTGGTAAGTGGGCCAGTGTGGCCGGCAGTGGGCCGGCGGGTTCAGTGAGTAGGCAGGGGCTTCCGAAAGTGGCTCAGAATGTACAGGAGTGGGTTAACGTCTCTAGTGGGTGAACCAGCGTGTCAAGTTAGTGTATCAGCGTTTCCAGGTGTTCGTGGATCTTGAGTCAGCACGGGGGGTGTGGCCTAGAGTGCGCAGGAATCAGTAGACTTAATATATAATATGTATTCATTTTGTTTATTAAAATTTTTGATAATGCTGTGTATATAAGGTTATTTAAAAGAATGAGTATAAGTTGAATGGACAAAAATAAATAGTATTAAAAGTGAAGTGGAGAAATTATGGGTGATCACAGGAATATTGGAAAGTTTATAATTCGATCATGGCCCATAAAGGTGGCAGACTCCTGACTCAAACTTAAATTAAAACTTAAACTTAAAAACATTTCATGTATACGATTAAAATAAAACCGCAGCTGTAATTTTATTTGATATAATTTGTTAAACATTACTTTTATTGTTGTTGGTGTTGTGCTGGTTTAGTTTTTTTTAAATATTAATAACAATGTGCATTTGAAGACCGTCTTCTATTGTTTTTGTAAACTATCTTGAATCAATTTTATCTCAGTAGCATAATGTCAATTGTAGATTTTTTTATAAGTGAAAATATATTGTTGAATTATTTTGGCAGGGATTCCTATGAAGTACACATTTTTAATTAGGGTTGCTTGGGTTGGTATCTATTTAGAGTGAACTTGTAGGACCATTTACATTTCTAATATTTTATGGGAGATATAGATATAAAATACATAATTTTGTCAATATGTGCTTGTGAAACCGCACGGCCACAATAGAGAGGCGTGTTTGTGTAAAATTATATGTTATGAGCTAGGAGTGACAAAACGAACGTTGCGAGGTTGTTATGATTATTATATAGACAAATAAACTAGAGGAGCTAACCACAAAAGTATTGTCAGCATTCTTTAGGAAGAAACTAGGCCGGAGTCCTGGTTAAAATAGGGGGATTGAGCCCCTCGTTCCTGACTACAGAACATCGAAGGCTAAAGGTCACTCTGCCAGTTTTGGGGCTACGCGGGCTAAGACGCCGGTTCATCGGTACCAGTCTCTGGAGCTGCCACTAGAGCACAGGGAACCCGGTTTGGTGACCTAGGAGTCAGATAGGCCATAGGGTAAATCTCATAACACCTTGTTTTGTCACACGCCTCCTAATATTCTTTAAGTTCTTTCATTCTAACTTCACTTCTAACATCACATCTGTATTAGATTATATTAGTTATAATAAACCTCTTTAAAAGTCAGGTCTAACGTCATTCACGAACCTACACAAGTATCAATATCACCTCCCCCTTAACCCCGGCCGCAGACATCCTGACAGATTCCAGGCCCACACGCAACAGAAGGAGGAAGGGGGGGAGATAGTCCAGTATATTCCAGAACATCTAAGCGAGCTTTGTTCGATCGTTGCACACCACGTCTAGGGGCGGGAAATCATAACACTAGAGTCTAGCGAGCGAGCTAGGAGTGTGTTGAACTTCCACCAGGAAGTGTTGAGCAGTCATATGAGGCAAGCTTTCCTCATGTTTGGGCATTTCCAGCAATACGCTTTCACAGTGAGCTTATATCTACCACAAATTATTGGAATTTATTAGTTCTTGAATAAATAGGGTATTTTGAGTGTACGTGCTAAAAATGATTTAGCACGCTACAAAGATTCTTCGTATGAAAATTGGGATATTAGTACGATTTGTATAGTAGAATCTGGCGGTCAGATATTATAACTATTATGTAATTTGTTTTAACACCACGTCTTACTACCCTATAGGTTTATACGCCTATGTATTTATTACATTCGTGTGTTAGAATTAGAAAGGTTTAATTTAGAGAGAGAAAGTGTAACCACATTTACTTGAAGGGAGAGTGTAAAACCATCTAGGAATATTATCCTTCATTACACCCATCCGGGATCGACCCACGATCTCCCCATCTTCAGCAGTCTGGTCTATTGCAAGAGTAGTGCCTTAGACCATAAGGCCACCGAAGCGGGCTTGTAATAATTTGTTCTTCCAAAAGCCTATACAGGGTGGAGTGGAAATAATTTGACAATCTATGCTGAGGAAAGTGATGGACAACGTGTTGAGGTTTGCCTGACGTCCGGTGGAGCTCATTTGAGTGGAATTATCTTCAAAAAGTGAAAAAAGAGTTGTATGTTGTTTGCTTTTATACAGCTAGTGAAAATTTACTTTTAATTTAAAGTGTTAATTTTCAAGTTTCTAATCGTCTAATTGTTTAGTTCCCATCCTGTATATAATTGTAATCTAAAACGTCATAAACAGATATCATCCGTGAGCCTGGTGTTCCTCCGGGAATGTCGGATGACAAAGACACTCTTCCTGAAACCGACATCATTCTGGAAATGAAGATTAAGAAAAATAATTATTCTAGAATCAACGTTGCATAAGAGTTGGGAGTAAACAACTCCTTCGACTGTAGATAATGGCATGTCTATAAACAGTGTGAATGTTTTTATATTGAAACGTGTATAATGATGTCAAATTTTTCACCCCTTGTCATAAAATAACTAAACAAATGATTAGAAATGATGACTCTTTTTTTTAAGCACCATATACAACCCGTTTTGGTAATGCATTAGAGATGTAGACGGTTGAATTTGGAGGAAGTGTTCTCTCATTTGAGTGGAAATTAATTTTAGGAGAACCCAAACTTAACGCACCCAACTGGGATTCGAATCCCAATCTCCCCTCAATGTCAGTCCAATATATTGTGAGATTGACGCCTTAGACCACCGAAGTGAGTGTGGTAACTCCTGGAAAGAGTTAAGTCAGTAAATTATTAAAATTATGATGTAATTTACATAGATAAATAGTTAACTATACTATTACCTACAGATAATAGTGCAAGCTAACTAACTTGCCACCCACAGCTTTCTCTCATCACAAACTATATCAGTAGATTAACTCAATTTGAACTATTCGGTCATGAACTACATATCTCTACTGTTAGATGGTTGGTGCATACATCAGTGGCCATACGGGCAAAAGTGTCAGTCTCATATTATCCAGTCTGACAATTATGAGGTGCTTGGAGCTAGAATACTGTCTGGGTGTATTAAGTTTTACTTCATCGATGTTTCACCACCCTACCTCCACACCATTGTGGGTAAATTTCTTCTACCCTCCTTATTCCTAATTTAGTTGCGTAGTTAATGTATAGATGTCAACCAAACGAGGTCTAGAACGAGTTAGAAACATAGATTTTGAAAAAAATTGAACTTATACATTTAAACTGAAATATATTATTGTGATTCGTAGGCCTATAATAATACTAATAATAGTGAAAAATAATTTTGGAAAAAATACTCAACACACCCGACTAAGATTAAAATCTCAATCTTCCTGTCATTAGTGGCCTAGTTTACTGTGAGAGTTGCGCCTTAGACCATACAGCCATCGAATCGTGTTTAATGTAATTGAGTCGAAGCTTGCATTCACAAGAGATTTTTGTTTTTCAAACAGGCCCAACTCATAATAATTTATTTTAAAATCATTCTTGAAATTTAAAGGTAAAATTTAAAAAAAATATTTATGTAGTTTTGTTGTGGTTGAAATGTTTAGATTTTTGAAGTCTTTATTTTTTTTTATTAAATAAAAAAGTTTCATTTTAACATTTTGTCAAGTGTTCTCTTAAAAAATAATTATTATTAATCAGTCAACTCAAGAACTACAAAGGTTTCCTTTTAAGAAATTAGAAAGTTCCAAACCGTTATTACCCAAGTTTTTTTGTTTCACCACGTCATACTGCTTGTTTAAAGTTATATGCATATATAATAATTACTCGAATTGGCTAGGGGTGAGAAAGGAAGCATTTTAGAGGTAATCTACTCGAATTTGTGTACAAAGAGATTAGGAAACCATTTAGGATAAACTCTCAGTAGAACCGACCAAGATTCGAACCCCAATATCCCAGTTTTTAACAGGCCATATTAAGACGAGAATGACGCCTTAGACCATCCCGCCATTTTTCAATTAAAAGTTTAAATATAATAGTTTATAAAAACTAATTTTTACATGTTACGAGAAGTTTGTGAAGCTTAATCGAACAATAATGTGTGGATAAATTTGTTTTAAGTTATTTTTTATATACTCGCTTTGGTAGCCGAATGGACTTAAGCGTCACTCTTGCAATAAACTGGACTTCCAATGACAGTAGATTGGAGTTTGAATCAAAGTTGGCTGCACAGAGTTTTTTTACTAAATGTTTCTCCACTCTCCCTCCACGCAATCGTGGGCACAATCTGTCTAAATAAAATATACCTAATCCATATCACACCAGCGTAATTAGTACATAAGCCTAGTTGTTGTGTGATGGGCGAATAGGGTGCAGGGAAATATACCAGAGACGCAAGTAAAATGGGGTACAGGTGTGGATATAGATAATAAACACTAACTTAGGCCTTTACAGATAATAATAATAATAATAATATTATTTGTTTGAGATAAATCATTCGTAGCCCAGTTTGTGAAAAGATTAGGCCCATACTAATGTACTGCTGCCTAGGAGACGCCAGAATGTACTAATGGTACAACCTTTCCGTGGAGGATCTTTCCATTTACCTATTAGATGAGGTGTTGGTGATGGTGAACATGAGGGTGTAGAACTAGTGGAAACAAATCTAAATTAAGCTTATCTAACCAAACCCTGGTGGACGTTGAGGTAATTCCCCGTTCGAGAAAAATATCCGCCGGGAATCTAACCCGGGACCCCTAGGCTTCTAGACAGGTGCATTGACCACTATACTATGGGACCGTGTCGTGTGCCTTTATGGATGAAAAATTTTCCAAATACAATTTCGTATTCAGCCTGTTCCAATCTGTTTTCGCTGGTACAAGCGAAGTCAATTTACATCAATTGCTAGCGCGACCTCACATACATATCCAGCTAATTTAATAAGGAAATAATCTACATTTTTAACGCCAGTAAACTTTCAACACTTCTGTAGATATTTTAAAGCATTTAACTTATTGAAAAACATTATAATTTATTATATATTTTTTTATAAATCATACTTTTAAAATAAATTCACCCGATTCAATGGTTGCATGGAATAATAAGTCAATCTCGCGAGTGAAAGGAATGCCAAAGACGGAGAGAAGGGTATTCGAATCCCAGTTGAGTGTCCTAGAGGGGCTATTTCTTAAACTATTTTCCACTAAATATTCATAAGAGAATGGCTATATGAACAAACCCCTATTAAATTACATAATTCTATTAAAAATGATCAATTCTACTCTTCTCTATCAGTTATATTTCGTTTACCTGACATATAAGTATTTATGATCAACATAAATATGAAGATTTTTGGACTTTTCAATGTGGAGAATTTCAACCTTTATATTAAATTTACAAGCATATATATATAGGAACATGGAAAATAGTTTTAGTTAATCCCAGTAAACACCAAACTTGTGTAATATTAAGAGTGTTGTCAATATTTAACCTAAGCGCAACATCTGATTGGCCATAGTACCGTGTTATGAATCTGATTGTAGCTCCGTGTTCTTGAAATATGTCCTCCAATAGTCTCTTGGTCAATCCTCTCTGGATATGACTGTAGCTCCGTGTTCTTGAAATATGTCCTCCAATAGTCTCTTGGTCAATCCTCTCTGGATCTGACTGTAGTTCCGTGTTCTTGAAATATGTCCTCCAATAGTCTCTTGGTCAATCCTCTCTGGATATGACTGTAGCTTCGTGTTCTTGAAATATGTCCTCCAATAGTCTCTTGGTCAATCCTCTCTGGATCTGACTGTAGCTTCGTGTTCTTGAAATATGTCCTCCAATAGTTCCTTGTTCAAAGTTTAGTGACGTGTATGGTTTGTGATACAAAAGTACCAACCCCCCAGTATAAAGTAGATGCTAATTGTCGCTAGGAATACCAATGAGGGGAAGAATAGGGCAGAACCAGACACGGCATACCAAGTGACTGGCCTTAACAAGTTTATGTTGCGGTTCCCGCAGATAAGTGAGACTGCTAGCGTCACCTCATCACTAGCGTTTCCCCTCTCTAATCCGAGGGACTGGGATTCGAATTCCGATATGAATCATCGGAAAGAGGAAACTTTCATTTCGATATTTTTTTTCACAATGTCTTACTGCTCGTCTGGGCTATCCGAATTTAGCTACACCAATGTAGAAAGGATGGTTAAGGTCGATTTGATAATTAATGTGCCCAAAATATCGTGAATGATGAGACCTTTTAGAAAAAAACTTTTTCCCAATACAGATGGTTGGGATTTAAATCCCGAGCAATCCATTACCAGCAAACAATTTTAGACGAAGTCAGCATCTAGCTCGGACACCTTCGTATGAAGGTATCTCCATAGTTGATTCGTGGAGGGTTCAATCTGTTACTATTTTATAAGAAACAGTTCAAAACCAAGACCATTAACGCCCTAGTTCTCCGTAATTTTAGAAGTAGGGATGAGGAAGTTATTTTAGAGAAAGTGCACCAGAACTAACCTAAGGAAGCGATGGAAAATTCTCATCCGGAATAAGCCCTCCCATTGCATTCGTCTAAGATTCAAACGGCGACCTCCCAATCACAGCAATCCAGTAAATTGAGAGACCATGCAACTAGTTATATGTGGGGATTTACTAAAATTTTACTTGAGTCTAATGTGAAATTAAAGTATATATTCTATTTTGTTTTTAATTTATCAGATGCTACTTATATTATTGACACCATATTTTAGTATAGTGACCACCTCTGTGGTCTAGTGGTCAAAGTTCTTGGCTACATATCCAGACGTCCTAGGTTCAATCCTCTGCGTTTCTAAAATGTATATTTAAAGCAAGTGGTATAGAACGGGATCAAACTCATCCTGATGAGGACAAATGAGGAGATATTTGAAATTAGTAGCAGATCTGTCTTAGAAAATTGAGATAAACGGTCGATCACATAACACCCCCTATCCGCAATTGTTGGCACTTTCATCCCTAAATGTGGAGACCACTCGGTTGGTATATCTCGCTTGCGGGCTCAGATCTAGGCATTTTCTTTAATATTAATATAATGTTATCATTTAAGGAAATATAATTATTTCCATTGGTTTAAAATGTCCTTAGTCTTTAATTAAAGCGTTTAATTATAATATAATTGATTAACTATTACATTTAATAGAGTTTGAAAGTATTTTACTAATTTTACATACATTTATACACTTCGACTTGTGTCATAGTAGTCATAATGCAAAATATACCATCCCTCGTATGGAACAATAATCCAAATAAATTGAACTGCCTCCGGATTTTTTAAATTATTATTATTATTATTAGGAATATAAATCAGGTACTGAATTGCGTCCTTTTGTAGTCCCCCTTACCCCCACACTGAAACAACAGTCGGCTATGGTAACAAGAGAGATATTTTATTCAGATAACAAATTACATACAACTCATTTAGAGAGTGAGACAACATAAAACTTTAGGCGTTATATATATATATATATATATATATATATATATATAACTGATTTATATTCCTATATTCCATATATATATATATGAGGCAAACAATCGTTTAATTGGCCCAGAAGGCACCATGCACTGTGAGGCAAATGGTCAAAAGTAATTTCTGACATAATACAATACTCTCGCCCATAAATGGCGACTCAAAACACACTAAATAATCTATACTAAAGTGACTTTCAAATTAATCTCAATTACTCATGCCATAACTGACAAATTAATCATCAAATGAAAGATCCAGGTAAAAATGCTCAATCAGGAATGCGATCCATAATACACTTAAGAGTTAAGTTAGCCTAACTGACAATCCCCAAAGGACAAACAATAAGAAAATAGTCTCATATAATAGATATACTCCCAAATGAATATTAGAATATTACACATATTAGAATCTATTCACAAAGGTCATACTATTGAAAACTACGCCGCCTAATGGCTTGCAAAAGAAAAATATTAGTAAATAAAGCCAAGACTGCGGTATAGCCTCGCCGACATGCAGCCCCTTCCTTAACTAACAACTCAAACTTTAAACAGTTTCAACGATGATAAATAATATCTTAATAAATAACAAAATAAATATAATTCCCTAAAATATTAAAATAAAAAGAGCTGGTAAAGACTATATCAGGTTTAAATGACTGTCCCAAGTGGTGGTACCCAAAGGATAAAAAAAATCCGTTAAGCGGATAAGAAAAGTTTCAAACTAAGACACAGTATCCAAAGGTCCCCCATAGGAATTGTAATAAAATATTAAAAAAGAGTTTGAAATAAACGCTCAAAGATATTAAATATTATCGTGGCTTTAAGAGTCTAAAATTTACTGTAGAGCCTATCTTCTTATATATAAAATTCTCGTGTCACAATGTTCGTTCCCGTACTCCTCCGAAACGGCTTGACCGATTCTCATGAAATTTTGTGAGCATATTGAGTAGGTCTGAGAATCGGCCAACATCTATTTTTCATACCCCTTAGTGATAAGGGTTGTCCACCCTTAACATTTTTCTATAATTTTTAGACATTTTTTTAATATCTTTATTTTTTTTATTATGTCGCATTAAAAAATACATACAACCCTAAATTTTTACCCTTTTATCACCAACCCCTATTTTTTAATAGCCATTTTAGTAATTTAATCATTTTTCATCCCCGGTCGATAACTGATCAATCGTCATGTGCCAATTCAATTCAAACGTATTCAGTTTCCGATTAGATTGGCATTTGCAATGACTATCAACAAATCCCAAGGTCAAACGATGTCTATTTGTGGCTTAGATTTGAGAACACCATGTTTTTCACACGGACAATTATACGTGGCATGCTCTCGAGTGGGTAAACCATCCAGTTTGTTTGTGTTAGCTAAAGATGGACTAACAAAAAATATTGTTCACGCTATGGCATTAAGAGATTGATATTGTTTGTTAGTGTTACTGTCGTAATTGATTAATTAATGATATATAATTTTAAGGAATAAATTATAATAACTTAAAAATAATGTTTGCCTTTTGTTATTTTTATATTCCCTCATCGTTCACAGCGCTCCATGCCTATTTCACGCATATACCACATTCTTACACACTTACAATAAGTAAGCTATTTTTTGTCTACACTAGAAATTACTTAAAAATTATTTATATGGCAAAACAACGTTTGCCGGGTCAGCTAGTAATTAATAAGTTTTAAGTATTACTAGTACAGAACAATAATTTTGAATAGAATATAACATTTTAAGCCAAAAAGGAATTTTGAATAATCTACTGTTTAAATCAGCCTCTGGCAAAGTCTCTCACCTTGTAGCCAGTAAGTAATATGTATCTACAACACAGACACACCATCATTAAGTACCCTAAAAATATGCCACGTGCTCTCGAGGCGTGGGAACAACAGGAGGGAGAGAGGGGTGTGGGGAACCATGCGTCTAGAACATACTGTAACATGCTCCAAGCTACCAGACGCACGTGGAAGAACAGTTCTACGAGTTGGCCGGGTGCGACCGGTAAAGCGCAGTGAGCTGGCGCACATCACTCTTTTATTATTTTTCTGTGAGCGTGGCTCGGTACTGGTATCGGGAGATAAACCATGGGCCTTGCTTTAGTCCAATGTTGGGGGAGCTATAGTTTCTTTATGAAACGGGTCAACTGGGGCCAGGATGGTGAGTGAGACAACCTCTTAGTGTTTATATGTTGTAACAAGGCTACTCTGTGACCACCAGACTGACACAAATGATGTGTACCGATTTTATTTCAGACGCGTCTCACATATATCACTCTATTACTAGAGCCATAAAGTCACTCAGTTGTTTACAATCTCTATTAGAAACCTCTCTGTGTTTACACTTTAAGTTATGTTAGTGTGGATTAGTTTAATTAGGTTAAATAAAGTTAGGTTTTTTTATGTTGTTTTATGTAATATTCGACTGTGGAAGTGACTTAAATATATTTTAATGTATCATTATGACTATACTTTACTTATATATCCAATATTATCTTATTTCTTAAACTTCACTCCTATGAACGAGACTCAAGTGTTTCTAAAATATTGTATCTGTCCTCTCTTAGGAACGCAACTTGGTCGAGGGGTGATACCTGGGCCGGAAATAGATTCAGCCCCAATAATCTAGTTTGTGAAACATCATCAAACAGCTACTTGTGGCAATTCGCCAATCCCGATATAATTTAAATAATATTTATATTATTATATTTTCAATCATAATTACTTATTATAAACTAACCATACTTATTGCACTAAAATCATCGACATTCAGGTATAATGTTATATAGTAAATAATCAATAATAATAATATTTAGCACCGCATCTTACTACCCGTTCGGGTTATACGCTTTAAGTACTAATTACGCTAATGGATTATGAATTGGGAAGGTTGAATTAAAGGAATTGAACCCGTATTTAAGTGGAGGGAGAGTGGGAAACCATTTATAAAAAACCACAGTTCACCCGACCAAGATTCGAACCTCGATCTCCCCGTCCTCAGCAGTAGAGCTCAACACGATAAGCGCGTTAGCCAACTACACCACCGAGGCGGGTCAGTAAATAATCAATGGATGAAAACGTTTAAGGTATATGATACATTTATTGGTCATTAAGTTTTATTGTATAGTCTCTTAAGAGGCAAATGGCTGTTCCAGACTGTGCTACCAGCTGTATTTGTCCAATATTATAAAAAACTTGAGAAAATGGAGCTTGGAACATCCGCATTAAGGTAAAAGCATAGTGAAGAGGTGAGTCAAGAGTCTAGCTGTGATGCTAGCTGCGAGTTTCAGGATGCTAGATGCTAGTGGTGCTGTATATGCACATAGTGGGGAGGCGAGTCTAGGTTCAAAAACGAAACAAATAGAGAGTCAGTCTGCAAAATATACTCAGACAGTGAAGATGAAGTGCTTTTCAATAATAGTGTCATTAAATATTTGTCGGTCGTTGGGATAAAAAATTATTCTGTTCACCCAATAAACGAACAACGGCACAAAATTGGTGAATATCATCACTTATTTTCCCATTTGAAAAAATTAGCCAGAATGATTTTTACAGTATTTTAGAATGGAATACAATACTTTTGAGTACATTAAGAACCTTGTATCACCACACCTGACCGTAAATATAACTAATTTCATCAGACAACCCATAGAACCTGGTGTGAAGTTAGAAAAAACTTTACGGTAAGTATACCTATGCATTTTATGTTATAGAGAGATAGAATACTCTTTTCATTAATCACTTGTTAAGTAAGATAATATATGCATAAATAAATAGGCTGACTACACGATTCAATAAGATGTTTATTTAAAAAGTATTTATTAATAAAATTATTTTAATAATTATAATGGAGAAAAAACTGATTAGAACTGAATTATATTGTCTAAAACTTGCTATCATAATTTTGTTCTTACAACCAATTTTGGGTCATATTTACATAATAATCCACATTGAAAAGAATCGGAGGATTTTCCCTAGTACTGTTCTCACCGGTTGAACAGGGGTAGAGATTGTAGACTGCAGGTCTGCTTGAAGCTGTGGGATAACTGTGTGTGTTAGAGATAGAATATGTCTATTTAATAACCAGTTTCTGAACTTCATTCCTAAAATGTATTTTTTAATACCTTTGATGTTCTTTACATGTGGAAGTAAACTTTTGAAATAATTTTCATCTTCGTCGGGTTTTATGAGTTCTTTTTTTAACTAATTTTTCCTCTAAAAACGATATTTTCTTCTTTTCTATTTCAACAAGTGTTTGGCGCTGATTATTCCTATTTCTTTTCACATTCCTCTGGGAGGTTCTAGGATGAATTAAGACATCAGTAACTGACTCGTTTTCAGATACAGACTAGAGAATAAATATCATCATTGGCTTTAGAATTCATTTGATAAGGATTATGAACATCGTCAGTTATACCAGATAATTCTTCCTCATGTGTGTAACCGTGCAAAGTTTGATTCCAATAATTTAATTCTTTTACCCTAGCTCGTTCAGTAGACTTTGCACGGGTCTTTAAAACTGTATCCTCAGGTATTTTCTTCTTCTTAAAGTTTCCACTGGATTGTCTTTGTGTGAACAGGTTTCTTAAAAAACCTATGAGTTTGGAGTATGGCCAGTTTGTCTTGTAGACGGATTCTCCTCTTTCGTCTCCAGATCGGTGTTGTTGGGTTTTTCGAAACTCCTTTCTATAATAAACTCTGACCTATTTCTACTGGCTTTGGCATATTTCACTGCAACATCAAATTATATATATGTATTGAGAGTATTTACTCCAAAACAATTTTTTTTACCTGATAATATTTTGTTTATTTTCAGATATCTGACGACTGGAGCTTCATTAAAAAGTGTATCCTTTACATTCCGTGTAGGAGCCACTGACGTGATGTGGATATTATCGCAGCCTATAAACATACCTGGTCCTACAAAATAAACCTTTCTACAGATGAGTAAGCAGTATCTATAACTGTGAAATTCTCCTTATTGTATTGGCTGCATCGATGAAAAGCATGTATGAATTAATGAGCCACCTCATTCTGGTACAATGTTTTAGATTCTATTCCATCGTTTTGCAAGCAGTATGTGATGCAAACTACAAGTTTCTAATAATTGATGTCGGGGAATTCGAAAGGCAAAGTGATGGAGGCACGTTTACAAGTCCAGAAATGTAATTTTTATTGCAAAGTAACAGGTTGAACATTCCAGAAGATGATTTTTTTTTTACCAGGAACTGACATTAAAATGCCTTTTATATTTCTAGCCGATGAAGCATACCCTCATTTAGTTCATGTGTTGACACCTTACAAAAGCGAAAACTTCAATGTTAAAACTGCTACTTTTAGTGCACGGAACTCTAAAGCCAGAAAAACCGTGGAATGTTCGTTCGTCATTTTGTATTCAAAGTGGCGAATATTATCTAAGAGCAATGAAACAAGTTTTATTACTGCTAACAAAATTATAAAGACTCTATGTATATTGTAAAATACGACCATTGATAAGAAGGGTGTTGAAATACATTTGACAGAGGTCACGACAGTTCAATCTTGGGAGTTAGGCTATAGGGGGGCGACGTGATAACAGAGGTCATCCGTTGAATGCCACTAAAATTGTGCGTTATACATTTATGTGCTAATTCACGCACAATCCTATTAGTTTTCGTAAAAAGTGAAACTACTCTCAACATCAAAATGAAAGCGTAAAACCTTCAGATTTTTTGTGTTTTCGGTTTGAAAACAATATATATAGCACCATAAAATATATTATTAAAATCTTAATTTAAACCTTGAATTTTTTTCATAAAATACAGAAAAAACACCTGTACACTAATTTTATTTCTAAGAGTAAGTTTGAGATTTTTGAAAACGTATAAGGTTAATTTAAGTATTCTGAATTTTAAATTTAGAATACACTTTTTTAAATATTTTTATTAACCTGTACACTTATTTTGTTCAGACAATTCCTTCCACAGTCAATCTATTGTATATCTATTGTCGTGTTCAGCTAACCTTTGATCCCAAATTGCTACTCGGCTCCACTGATGTTATAAAACTATACACATCCATTTTTATTATAATTACTCTGTTTACTACTCCGTAGCAGAGAGTCAACTGGAGCTGCGCTTCAAAATAAAGCTTTGTTCATTTTTAAAGATTCAACAGGATTCATAACGATGCTTGAAGCGCTGTATGAAGTGTCAATATGTGCTAACCAAATGAAATATATTTTTCATATCTTAGCTCGGAGCTAGCATCACAGATTGACTCACCCCTCAAATATGTTTTTACCCTTAGAGTGGACTAAATAACGTTTATATATTATTTATGAATGCATAGTAAATACATAAACAAATAATAGACAAACTAGTTAAGGTGTAAAAAGCATGTTTGAGGATAACATGAGTCTTGTTAATACGGAGAGTGGAAGCATGCAATGGTTCCAAATAAAAACTACAGCGAAGCAGGGGAATGCCTTCTCACCATTTCCATTCGAAATGGTAATGAATAAAATGGCAGAGTAGTTCTGAGAGGAAAGAATGAGAGCCATGGTGTTTGATGATGACTAGGTGGTGTGGGAGAAGAAGGAATAGGAAATACAATAACACCTACAGGAATGGAATGAGGAAGTAAAAGAGTGAGGAATTAAAGTTAGCATGGTGAAGTGTGAAGTGATAGTAATGAAAAGGAAGAGGATAAATCCACATTTTTCTATAAAGGTAAATGGAGTAAAGCTGAGAAAAGTACAGAACGTAAAATATTTTGGGAGAACGATTGAGGTGAAAGGTGAAGCAGTGAGGATCCAACTAGAGGAGGACAGCAGGTAGAGTTATTCTATAGGCGTGCATGGAGAAGATAATTGTACTCGAAGTGTAAATAAGTGTTGTACAGGGGGTAATTTGTACTCATTATCATATATCTAGCAGAAACATGGACATTGAAGCTATGTATACACAGTCGACAAATTGTATAAACAGTTTCTCGTCGTTACAATATGTTCAGTAAATTTGAATGTAAGTGTGTACACAGGTGAGACACGACATACCTGTGTTTCAGAGGTTGAAATGGGCTGTGGAGGGCCATAACATTTCTATGACTTATTTGTTTTACGACTAGGATTCACCTAGTGCAAATAAAATAGAGCCGTGTACACCGGTTAACAATTCTGTCGTTGCTCACCAGATTGTGCTTTAACCAGCACATAATTCAGTTTAGTTTTGGAACAAATACCGCGTACAGTGCTTATCTATCGTTCGATCGTGCTCCTTCTCCAATTGGTGTTCTGGTGGGAAATATTTGATTGTCCAACTAGAGCAAAAAGTTCATCAAAGTTGTAAAAACACTCATTCTATTTTAGGGGAAAAAACGGATCAAAATAATGACTATAATTCTCAGAACTTGCATAAAACGTTCCAAATGATTTGTTAACTGTAAATGGGGTGCACCCAAAATTGACATTTATATCGTAGTCGTTTTCTTTTGCAGGCTACAAGAGCAAAATTAGAATCTACTTCTACTACGTCTATTATGATAATAGATATAATATAAGTTTATGAAACGTTGGTTTTTCTTGGCAACAAATATGTTACCTGTGAACACACACACACACCAACGACGCAACTGTTTCTTCATCCAACTATTGCTTTGCAGTTGATAGCCAGAAAGGTACAAAAAAAAAGTTTAGACAATTTGTTGCCTTTGAACACATGGCCTGAACGTAAAAGAGACTCGGAAAGTGAAGGCCATGGGAATGGAGTTTGTGAGGGCATTTTAGCTGTCACGAGGAGGAACAATATTAGGAATGACGCTATCTGGGAAATAGTGGGGGTGTAGGGAGTACATGAGATAATAGAGGAAGCAAGCCTGAGATGGTACAGGCATGTAATGGAGAAAGAAAGGATGCCAAAGAAAATGTGGGAAGCGAAGTATGTGGGAAAATATCCCAAGGGAAGCCAAGAAAGAAATGGGTTGAGCAGATAACAGAAAGTGGTCAAATGAGAGGAGAAAACTGGAAGCAATTGAAGGAGGAAGACTGGTAGAATGATAGAGGAAGATGGACCCGGCCACAGACTGGAAACAGTTGATGATGACGATGATGTTTATTGCCTGAACGGTTATTAAAACTTGGCTAGAAAATAATGATAGTTAAATTTAACCTAATAGGATTTGACTTTTTTAACGCATTTGATCACATATATTTTTCTTTATAATTTCTTTTCAATTAAAAATGATAATTTAGGTACGTAATAGATATGGAAAATCAATTTTATTTTTTTGATTGGTAATTAATGGTGTTTATTTGATTTATTTGAAGTATTAAACGTGCACTTTTTAACCGACTGATTACACCAGAGCGCGAGAATTTACATGAGCGAGAGTGAAATGGCCTACCAATTTTTTCAAAAAAGGTATTTTCACATCCCTGCTAGGGTTCTTTTACATGCCACAATCGCCATGAGACTGGCGGCTTTACTTCTTCTCCAAAGGAAATGATTATACCACAAATTGTTATCGCTCAAGAAAAATCCATTAACTCCTTCTGAGCAAGAACATCGAGTTCTGAAAAGAGCACTTTATCTGAAAGCCACAGGGGTTGACAATACATAGTGATTAGTTAACGTTCTATCAATAAAACAGTGACCCACTTCGATGGTCACGTGGTTTCACACGCTACTCTCGTATTTGACTAGACTGCCGAAGACGAAGAGATCTGGGTTCGATTCCGGTCGGGTGCACTGAGGGTGGTTTTCTTAAATGGTTTTCCAGTCTCCCTTCACGCAAATGAAGGTGCACTTCATTTTGATCAAACCTTATTAATCCGTACATAGGTGTATAGACCGAACGGGTAGTAATACGCGGTGCTAAAAGAAAGAGGAAGTATTAAAATAATACACGAACAATACAAATATAATTTATCAAATTCACTTTTACTGATATATCAAAAAATTAACTTTGGGGTCAAGCGTGACATTGATTATTACAATACCAATTGATACGCCATGGTGGGAACATTGACAAAGACTTCAATCGCGACTAGTCTTGTTTTCAGGTCAAAGAGAGATCGTGATTTTAATCTCGGTTGAGTGCTACGAGATTTTTTCTTACTAAATTATTTCTCACTCTTTCTCGGTAGAAATTCTTGTACATAAATTCTACCTTCCAATTCCAAACATCGCTTGCGTAAATATTAGAGTAGACCAAAAGGGTAATAGGAAGTGAAGTATGTAAAAAATAATACTAATTTAAATAATCTGCTAGTGATGGTTAATGTTTGAAAATGTTTTTTGAGAACAATACGAGATTGTTAATTTAGACTAATATTCTTGTTGCCTTTATTCTGTAAACATGTGTTTTGTTTTGTTAAGAGTACGATTACAAAGGATAAATAAATTAAGAACATAAAACTTTCATTCGAATCCAAATAACAAATCAATCTGCAAAGAGCAAATAAACATCTTGTCGGTTAACTGCGCTATAAGTTATCAAACATGTCAGTTCAGAGCTCACTCGGGAGCTAACAGCAGGTGCTTTGGGCATTACAAAGTACGTTTACGTTCGTTCCTTGTTTATGTTAGATTAAAAATCGGTAGAATGGCTCAACTATGAAACGGTATCCCTGAGGCGATGTTCAGTTTGTGAAACTTCTCTCATGTTCCGGAAATAAAATCCGAAAACGACCCTTTGTTGTGGATCTTCTCTTCCTCTCCTTGCAAACACTGATTATTTTCTTACCGTATCTTGTAAAAGTCAGCGATAACAATGAATTAAGGAAAAGACAAAGTGGGTCGGAGGGTAGAGAAGAAATGTCTGGAGTCACATTACGGATCACGGCCTCCAAAGACCACTGGATCCGTGGAAACACGTTTTGTAGAACATAAAAGTGCTTTTAGGCATCAATTTTAAAGGAGGGCTGCGTCTATAAATTTTGGGAGCCCGTTTCAACCTCCCATATGAGACTCTTCTCTTCACAGCATGTACAAGTTTTATTTGCATGATTTACCACAATACAACTGGTGCTGGGGTCACTACTGCATCTTTTAGGGTAGCTTATATGAATAAAGTTTGTTTCATTATTTCAATCGAAAATAATTACCATCTGTGATGGTACATCCAAATGAATAATTAAAGTGTGTATTTTGGGTATAAAATAAACAACCACTTGTGTTTGAATTTGAGGTTCCTTTTCTTTCTTGGCATAAAGCCTTGTTGGTTTTTAATAGTTTATTCAAATATATATACTTTTTACAATAGGGCTGAGATAACATTGCTTTTCTTAAACCTGTAGGTCTAGTTTTAGAAAACTACCTATTTATCTTCTCTTTTAAATGTCATAATAGAGTTTAATAACAGTTTGAACCTTTCTTGGCACGAGTAGGCCTCCCCAACTTTAATACTTTTCTCGTTATATTAAAAAAATTATATTTTATACCATACCGAAAGGTGATTTTTTTCTTTCTTTAAGTTTGGGAATTCTCTCTTATCCCTCATTTCACTACCTCCAGCCTCCCATTTTGTAATTTTAAATTCTAAAAGTTTTGGAATTTTGGATTGGTATCTATACCATTTAGACCAATTTCCATTTGTTACCACACCGATAAGAGAGGTAATTTAAATTTTTGAAAACCTCCAGCACTGAAAACTTCCCTTGTACCCCATTTCAAATTTTAAATGTTCAATATATTCTTGATATTTGGGTTTGTATGTTTACATTCAATAAAATATTTTAGTTTTATACCACAGTGATTTTTAAAAAAAATTCTATTTTGTAAATTTAGAGAGGATTCCCTTCTCATTTTCTGGTCTTTTATGTTGAAATTCAAGAAAGTTCAGACTTTCATTGCTCCCTTGGGCGATCCTTTCTCTTTACAAGGTACAGTACATTATTTTTATCCCCGTGCCTCACTACTCGTGTGAGCTATAGACACTCGTATGTCTATAGACACTTCCCAAACTAATGAGTGAGGGATGGCACTGGATACCTACCAGTCCCGGGTAAGTGTACATTAAAATGCATTGACTGTCCAGGTGTCATTTAAAGCACATATTGATGCTATGAATGGCACATTATCATATTCAAAATAGAATATTAATTTACAAATGTATTAATGCAAAAACCCTCTACCAACAAAATAAATAAATATCAAATGTCAGAAAGTATAGTACATAGTAAAGTATGTTTAAAAAAATAATGTGACAGTTTTATTATGGTACTTTTAGGAAAAGTTATTGAAACGTTCATAATTGTGTATCCTGATTACAAATATCCGCCATTAGCTTAAATTAATGTGACACATAAATAACGCAATTTATAGCTGGGTTCTCAGGGGGGGAAAAATAGGGGGAAAAATTAACATAAAGTAAATTTTATATGCGTACATTGTCATGATTACAACAAGGAAATACCAAAATAACACTATTCTAAACCTAAGACGATATTATTTTAGTACATGTATTTATATTTAAATTATAAACACAAGTTCGGTGAAAATATATGAGTGGCTGCCCCCTCTTGTTTTTAATTAGGTTGGAATCGTTCTTGGGCCTAGTTTAATGTCAAATGTGATAGACACTCACCAATATTTGTAGTTTTTTTTATAAGTTTGAATACATACATATTATGTTTATATATAAATTACTTGTTTAATAAATCACAAATATATATAGTAGATTACACCCACCTCGGTGTCCGCATAGTCTAAGTCTAAGGTTCACAATACACTAGACTGCCAAAGATGGGGATTTAAACAGTTCAATCCCGGTTGGCTGCACTGAGGGTGGTTTTCCCTAAATGGTTTTCACTCTCCCTCCACGCAAGTATGGGTAAACTTACTCTGAATTTAAAAAAAAGTAAACTACATTATACTGTGAATTACATACTTCATAAATTACACATATACTACATTATATATTTTATGTATAGTAATTTTCTTAAATGTTCACCAGTACGATATGTTTTAATATTAATGCTAGAACAATACATGTTCATCTTTGTTATTGTGATATTATTTAAAATGCTCACCTGCGTTTATAATAATTAATTTACTAAACAATTAAAATATCGTAGACATTTTCAAGAGTTTCTTGGCAGATTGCCGTTAGTAATTTTGAATAAATAAGTTTTACTACTAACCCTGTTTATTTCACGTCACTAAGAGTGTTGTTTTTTACTATAAACAAGGGCTTTTTTAAAAAAAGTATATTTAATAACATACCTGCTTTTGAGATCACTAATTTGTCGCAAGATTTAGTTGAAGGCTATGGACGCATTACATATTTTAGAAGTGAATTATTTTCTTATCCCGTTTGTTGGCACTTCTTATTTGCGAGTAACAATTTTTGGAGCTGTTTAGTGGGTAATAAATCAATTATTTTCCATGTTACCCTTTCAACGCTCTCTAGTCTATGTAAGATTGGCTAATTTCCAGCTGGGATCTTGCGCAATGTTTTAGAATGGGGCTTTTTTTAAATATTAATCTCAATACTGTACTTGTAAATATTGTAGTGTTTCTGGAAATATATTTTATCTTCCAATGTTTTAATTCGTGTTTTGTACATTGCTGTTACTTTTGATAATGGCATTGTTATATGCATTGGGCGATTTTCTATAGATGTTTGCTCTTATATCTATGCTTGAATAAAACATTTATGAACTGCTAATTTAGAATATTTTCAAAAAATAATAATTGGGTCTTGTGTTTTTTCTTTCTTGTAAAATGATAAAATTGATAAAATTTATCTTACGTCAAATATTTTCAAACACTAAAATATGTTATTTTATAGTGGGGATTGTGTCCAGTACTTTTAAAATAAGGCCCAGACCTCATATATCATTTGAAGACATAATAATAATATTTAGCACTGCGTCTTACTACCCATTAGGGTTATACACTTAAGTAATAATTACTCTAATGGTATAAGAATTGGGAAGGATGAATATAGAGGAAGTGAACCCCCATTTGCAATGAAGGAAAGTGGAAAACCATTTAGGGAAAACCTCCCCCAGTTCACCCAACTAAGATTCGAACCTCTATCTCCCAGTCCTCGGCTGTCTAGCTCAACACGAAACTTGCGCGTTAGCTAACTACGCCACCAAGGCGGGTATTTGAAGACATAATTTGTGGAAAATTTTCATAATTATTTTATATGAGACAAATATTTTTCTCCATGAGCGCGAAGTTGAAGCCATTTAGCCCCTATCATTAAAGGAAAGAAATCCTACGTCATTATAGTAAGATTTTTTTCCAAACCAAATATATAAATTTTGTTAACACTAAATACATAAATATTTCAGCAGTAACAAGAGAATGCATCCTTACGAAAATGATCTTTTCGGTCTAATTTATTTTTTTACTAGGAAACAACAGATAAAATAATTTTTTTTCAAACCTTTTAATTTTGTTGTATTAAAATATAAATTGGAAACTTCAATATTTAATATTTAAATATGGTTTAGTTTTCAAATACAAGTTTATTGTATATTAGGAATGCATGCCTTTATATGGGTTGTGCTAATATTCTTTGAGTGTTGGGCCTTATTGTCAACGTAATGTGTGTGGCTTACACCAGCTACTGGTGTATCACTGAAGTAGGTATTGACTCTCATTTCACGAGGGATACTTAAGAGAGTTCTAGTCTAGTAATGTTTAATTTACATATTCATTAATAGCTGAAGATGAAGGACAGAGGTCCTGGGAAAGAGAGCGTATTATTATACCGCTGATTGTATGTCAGACTAACCATATATATACTTTTTTTTTCTGTCAATATTTTATGTTACAGTGGCACCCATAGCACAATTACTTAATTATACAACATATTACTTTATCTATTTGACAACCAACGATATATTACTATTTAATAGTTCAATCAAAGTTTGGATATGCGTGAATTTAAAGATGAACATTTAAAAATAAAATAAAAAATACTATTTCCTACACCGCTTCTTTAGAATACACCCACACCAGTGGCGGATCGTAGCTAAAATAAGTGGGGGTGCTGCTCCAGAAAAATTTTAGCCTTTGTTTTAAAATTGTGTAGAAGGAAAATATCCTGTATTAAAAGAAAATTTATTCAGAAACTTGATAAAATCTTAACAAAAAAAAAATCTAACTTTTTTACTTACTTTAACTTAAATTGTTACAGTTCAAGCTTGATCTATTCATTAGAAAAAGAAATCCATTCTTCTTGTTTTAATTTACACAGAAAGTTCAATCATTTTCTCCTTGATCTCTGGATGACAATTGAGGAAATTTTTCACCATTGAAAGTACTGCAAGCACATTTAGTCTTTCTGTTAAATAAAAGAACCGAAAAAAAAATGAATCAACTAGAATAGCTGGAAGCGGAATAATAATCTAATTCTACACTCTTCTACACTTTATCACATTCAAGAATATGATACACGGTTTTTTAGCACAACACACTCTGAGTAAAAAAAAACTTCCTTCCACCATCACGCCAGAGCAACAGTACTCTTTTTACCTATTAGTCCCGCCTTCCTCCCCACCCCCTCTTATGTGCGCATGCGCACAACAGTAAAACACCATGTCGCTGGCACTGTGAAGCGCACAGTTCAACACAAAGATTTTTGTATCTTTTTCATAAACTTGGGGATGGCTACTGAAGTACTGACATTAATCTTAAGGAAGATATGTTGTACTACAAAAATAAAATAAAAATTAAATAAAAAATTACTCATTATGTTAAATATCATCGATAATATCAAGTGGAAATAGGGGGTGCTGCAGTTTCGCAGTACCTATACACGAGTCTCCACTGCCCCACACCTTCATAAGCTTGGTCTGTATCCTGTAGGGCATTAAGTTAACTGACAGCCCAGGGATCTTTCAACACAGTTCTACTTGGTCAGTATTATTTGTTTTTTTGTGCGTCGCATTTCATCATCCATTTTGGCTGCGCGTGTATACTAGATAGAAAATGTCTACAAATGAACCTATTCTTTACCCAACTTCTTATTACCTCTCAGGGCTATCTGTATTTAGGCACAAAAGTTTGGTATGGATTTGATAGATAGGGCTTAAAGTAATTTATTCGTATTTGAGTGAGAAGAAACTTCCCTTCGTATACTTGGCCGGCATTCAAACCCTTAGCTTCCTTTCTCCAGCAAACTTGACCAGACGATCTTAAAGTTTAATCCATGTGCCCAGTGATGTGAGTTATATTAAAATGAACATTAAATAAACTATTATTATTATTATTATTATTAGCACCGCGTCTTACTAACCGTTCGGGTTATACGCACTTACGCTAATATGTAATGGTAGGGTGATTGTGAGATGAAATGGAGGACCTACAGTTTAACGTGGAATCCGAACCACGGTGGAGGCCTGGCATTCCCCACATTCACAAAATGTCTTGTCAGAGGTGAAGGAAGGGTTTGGTAATCAGATAAATCTGTGCCGGGGCTGAGGATTGAACCCCGGCCGCCAACATAGAAGTCTGACACCCTACCCCTAGACCACCAGGTCACCATTATTAAATAAAAGTAGTAGAATTGTTAAAATTTATTAAATACAATCTTTCTCCAACCCAAACTATTTTGTTGAACGAAAGACTTGGTAACGAAAGTTGTCTCATAATGGTCACGTGTACGTCAGCTAAAAATAAATTAAATGATATAGCCTGATTTTGGTTGGAAAAAAGGTAGAAGAAATATAAACATATTTCTTTGTGAGCATCATTTATAACATTTTAGTACATCTTTTGTGTTATTTATAAGTATTGATAATATATGTCAATAGTGACAACTTCAGATAACATCACTTTATGTATAAATATATTAAAATTGTTTTAATAACTTTAGTAACTAATTTCTACACTTATTCCTACTAAAATCATACAATATATGTTGTATGTTCCTGTTATCGTTGTTGTGATTCACAATTATTGCTGTTTTAACGAGAGAGTAAAGCCCATAATGCTTCTCTTTCGATAATGCTTGTCCTGTCCAGATCAGAGCATTTCACAAAGGTATTACCGCAACTAAAACCATAGGTTCATGGCATGTAAGCACTTAAGCTACCCCTGACTACCAATATTTCAGTGAACTGAGCAATCGATGTGCAGTAAATTCTGGTTTTAGTGAACTTGGCTGTAGTGTACATTCGGCTACAGTGAACTTAATTAATTGGTCCCAACCCGCATACATTTTAATGTTTGTTAGTAAATTCGTTTACAATGAACCCTCAACTTCGGTTTTAGTGAACATAAAAAAATTGAAACTTTCAATAAGAAATGTTATTCTAACATAATAACTCCTTAAAAACATAAATTTTTGGTTGTTTAAACTTGAAGACACGTATTCTCTGCCTGAATTCTTGTTTAGGCAGCACAAAGCTCGACTGAAAGTACGGAATGTGTAGGGGGAGGGTTGAGTTAAACAGTCAGTGTACTCATTGACCCGGTTTAAGTTTTAATACCTTTGTCTGCGGCAAGTAAAGGAATAAAGTCTTATGAGGTGTATTAATACGACAGGAGTTACAGTCAATGGCAGTATTTGGCCCTTTTGTAATTGTTTTCACTAATCCCTTTCTTCGACAGGTTACATGGATGTGTGTCACCCTGGCCACCCAGTTTTTGAAAACGCCCATCGCTTGTGCTACGTTAGTGCTGGTTAGTGCTCGATTTTCATCGTTAGTGCTGTAAATTTGAGGCACTTATTAACGATTTCTTAAACCGGGTGTCCAGGGAGATATCTCCCTAGCCACCCATAGGCAATCGTGAATAAGTGCCTCAAATTTACAGCAGTAACGATGAAAATTGAGCACTAACCAGCACTAACGTAGCCCAAACGAAGGGCGTTTTCAAAAACCGGGTGTCTAAAAGTCAGATGGCCAGGGTGACACACATGGTACATATAACTAAAAAAATTAGAGTTTTCGACTCAGTTTAGTATTTTGAATGCATGGATAGTGTGGAATCATGCGTGGAAAAAGCACAGACTTAAGAGAAGGATCTGGAAAAAATATTAACTAAAACGGTATACAGTAAACTACAGAATATATCCGATTTGTTAAGGTTAATTAATATATTTCGATAAAGAACGATTGTGTTTGAACTCATATTTTGTTTGTCATCAACCCACTATTTTCAGATTAAAAAAAAATCAGTTTTAGTGAACTTCGGACGTAAGGAACAAAATATTTGAGCCCATAGATGTCCATTATAACCAGTGTTGAGTGCATTTAGATTGTTCATATAGCTTTTTTATGTGTACTAAACAGCCATAACTTGAGTACAATTTTCTTCTTATTTATTTGTATGCCTCTCAGGTGATCGCTGAATACAAATACGATTATCTAGGAAGGGTTTACTATATAAAATAATCATGTTTGTGGTTAAACTTATTAAATGTAGTTTTAATACTATTCCACTGTCAAATATTTAGTGAACTGGAGTCTATCAAGATAGAGAAAAAGGAAAATAATAGCAATAATAATTTTGTTTTGTTGTTGGTGGGAAGTAGACCTAATATTTTAAAGTTTCTTTTTCTTAAAAGAAAAATATTGGTCCTCAGTTTTTTGAATGTTAAATACTTGAAACAGTAGCTATGGTATACATAACCTAAATCCAGCGTCCGTATTTGATGTGTTCATTTATTAAATAAGCGTATTATGTTCTATAAAAGTGTTCCTTTTGTTTTTTAATCGGTACAGTTAATTTATTTGGCAGGTGCCTTCCGAGACTAATAATTAATTTCCTGTAGTTTTATCAAAAATATAATAAACATTCAATTAAATTTAACCCGCATGTTGAAAGCTGAGAATATATGCTTTCATTTATTTTTAAAAAAAATGCGTTATTGACATGTTTTTATTTCAAAGACAAGTTTAATTCGTCTAAAGGGTCACAAAAGTAGTCTACGTTTGGATTATAGATTTAAGAGCTATATATGACTGTGAAATAAAAATAACAATTAATTATTTTAGAGTATAAGCATTTATTTTAACAAGGTTTTATCCTCTTCCTATTATTTTCGACTAGCAAAAATTATTAACTTAATACTACTACTAACTCATGAAGGAAGACATTGTGCATTTAACCCCAATTTGTATAAGCTAAGCTGAAAACCAATGTTCTTAACTATGCCTTCAATTTAATCCCGAATGCTAACAAAGCAGTTCAAATATAATGTGAAATGTTAAATAGTCTCTTGTTCGATTCCAAAGAAAGCCTAATGCACACTTGGGATTTATATTTGTTTATTATCTTAAGACGATACAATTATGATTAGTGATATTGTGGGTGTCGTTATTAAAATATGTTGTTAGTAGTCACATACTACTACTACTACTACTACTACTACTAATATATATATATATATATAAAGGAAGATGATCCCTCCTTAATTGCTCAATATATTTACTATAAATTCGAGAACAAAACAATATATTTTTTAATATAGTTATTTATTTGTATATTGTGAATATGAAAAACCTACATTGTTGACGGATGGACAACTACAGTTATATCAACACTATGCTAGAGTATTTTTATTTCCAAATAAAAACTTAAACTTCCTTACACATTTTAGATGACTGAAATTGATTTTTTATATATAAATTTGCTCTTACCTGTACATAAGAAACAGTATTCATTTTACCACACAGCAAAATGAGAAATACTTGTTTTGCCTAAGCAGTGAAATTTAAATCTTAGTGCCCACCGACACGCTTTGGTAGCAATAGCATTAACTGTTAAACGTTGTAGTTACAACTACCAGAATGAGCCTCCGGCACGTAGTAATTAAAATGTTTTTGTTTTTTGTACTATTCCCTTAGCGGGCCATTCAAACTTTGTATTTTATGCTGTCATAGGACAGCTGCTTTTGTGTCCTTTTAAATTTTTTGTATATTTTACTGCTTGCTACCTAGACGTATCATTTAAATTTTAAGTCGCTAACATTTTCCTTAACAAAGATTTCTGTGAAGTGAACTCCTCCTTGGAATGTAGGGTTTATTCCTTGAATTCGAACATTTTTTCAATCGACGGGAGATGAAAGTGGTCCGGATAATTGCAAATTAAATTCGAAACTTCCATTTTTATCATATTTTATGATTAAGTTTTAATTCCCGTCCACTGATTTAGAAATTAAGAACATCGACATTCAGGAATGGGTTTCATATCAGGAAATGTTCTGAAAATATAACCCAATGTACGAGGATACTATAGGAATAAATGTGGGAGTTTCCAAACATTTTTCCTAAATTCTAAAAAACAAATCAGAGCATAATTTTTGTAGCTATTTTCTAAAAGCCACATTCCACTTTTTTTTAGAGTACCATCAACATTAATCTAAATTACATCTACAAGAATCTCCAAACATCGGTGAGCCAGCATATGTTTAATGTTAACTAAATCGATTAAACGAGCTTAGTATACCTTCAACTAATAAATTATACCTCAATATAATCAATTATATAATTTAAATTTTCAACATACTAATGTAGGTCTACTATTTTTGTACTTTATGGAAACATATATATTTTATCTGGCGAAATTTTTTAATTATTTTAAATAAAATCCTTCATATTATAAGTAAATATAAAAAGAAAGAAATTTTGTTTATATCATAATATTTATTTATTCTTTTCACTGTCTAGTTACGACATAATTTAATTTCCTATTTAAAAAAAAATCAGACTTTACAGTACAGTTTCATTAAAATATTTTCTTTTGGTCAAAGTAAATTGTTTGTCATCAAGCAAGATTATATTATTATCATTTAATTTACCATTTATTTAAAGTTGAATAGTTTCTTGTAAATCCTTGATTATATTGGTGAAGCTTCACAGGATACCTAGCTTTAAGAAAATCTTATATTGACTACTAAAATTATAAGACATAACAGTGACTTCTATGTATCTCCATTAAATGACACTCATACATGGCTTATTCTAATTACAACATAATCTACATTGTTTGGGTTACAATTTTTACCGCTGTGTATGTTTTTCTAAGGTGTTTTCGACGCCAACGAACAATTGTGGAGTATTGTAGGTGTTGGCTGATTGTCAAAATAACTAGGTAAGTTTTAACTGAGCTAAAACCATCCCAGTATTTGTGCGATTATGGAGTCGCATGCGTTGAGCTATGCCTGTTTCAAATACGGATGGTAAAACTAAATTTATTTATTAATTTCTTACTATAACAGTAACTCGATATGATTTGATTGTTGACACATATTTTGCTAGACCCTGGAGTAAAATGTTAAGCAGCTTTGGTTTAATATAGAATATTATTGTGCTATGTCTACTTAAATATTTAATAAGGGCGTACTTGTTGGTAAGTGTAACTCCTTTGGTATGGCGAGTATAGTGAGTTTCTATTAAAATTTTGTATAGTCAATGTCAATTCTAAGTAGAGAGTGTGAGGATATTTTCACTGTCTGAGATGTAAATAATTTTTTACCTTCAAGTTCCACACATTCCTTATATATAAATTATATTTTTGTATTATTTTTAAAGTTTATGCATGTATACATATATATAATAATAATAATAATAATATTTATCACCGCGTCTTACTACCCGTTCGGGTTATACGCTTTAAGTACTAATTACTCTAATGGGTTAGGAATTGGGAAGGTTTATTAGAGGAAGTGAACCCGCATTTTCGTGGAGGGAGAGTGGAAAACCATTTAGGAAAAACCACCCCCAGTTCACCCGACCGAGATTAGAACCTTGATCTCCCCATCCTTAGCGGTCGAGCTCAACACGACAAGCGCGTTAGCCAACTACGCCACCGAGGCGGGTATATATATATTGTCTTTGGCCTATACTCATGTAATTAGACCTATGAGATAGGGATTGAGAAGGTAGATTTTAGCTTAAATGTACCCGTATTTGAATGGAGGAAAAGTAGGAAGTAATTTTGGAATAAAACACATTCAGGACATAGTACTGGTATTCAAACACATTCTTTCCTGTTACCGGTATGCCAGAATGAATGAGCTTGACCTTTAGTTCACGTGCCTACCAGTGAGGCCAGGTCATAAATAAGACTGTGACTATGTACCGATACATTTTGTTTGTAGTATTTATAAATAATCCACCGCCAATATTTTGTTAGCTTGAGTTACCAAGTCGTTTTCATAAAAAAATTATAATAATATAATGTTATTCTAGCTCGCCCGGGTATTTTGCAGCATTAAGATAGGTTGCCTTCAAAGTTCACTTGAGTAATTAGTTAATTTTACCAAATAAAAAATATGTTATTAAGGTATATAGTTTTATGTTTAAAGCAATTTTAAATACTATTTCATAATATAAAATTTATCTTAAAGAGAAAAATAAAAAACTATTTATTTTTGTGGACTTAACAGTTTAATTTCTCAATACTTATAAATATTGTTTCAATATATTCTGGAATAAAAAAAAATTACAAAGGGATACAAATATTATTTATAATCTATATTCACCTATTATTATATATTTATTTATTATTGAAGAAAATGAGGTTTAAATTTGCACTTTTATAGTAAAACAATAATCAATTAATAAAGACTAAAATAAAATCAACTAGCATTTTGATTATTTCAAATTACTTTTAAATCGAAAGATCTAATGTTATGAAATGTAAATAGTCTAAAAATAATCGCTAAGCCAGTGTCTGAAAACGAATGTTAAAATCTCTTATCAGCGTTAGTCTCCGTGGAAAAAAAAAAAAAAAAAGGAACATAAAATGCATGCAGTAAGATAGTCCTTAACACTCCACGTGAAACTAACACTGGCATTGGTTGTTCTCTTTGTAATTCCAATCACACTTATAACAAGTATTTACCTCACTTTTAGGTGCTTGATGCGTTTGTTTGGCAAGTTTCCTTATAGTTCCGGAAGTGTAAAGATTTGTTAGTAGGCCCCAAAAAGTTATCTTAACATTTTTTATTCCTGTTTTCTTTATTTTTGAAGGAACGATTACAGTATCATCATCAGCTTCCAAACTTTCAGCTGTACATTAGTTCCATACACCCGTTTATCGCTTATTTGGTTAAAATCAATACACTTTATTTAATGTTATTGTTTAGTAAAAAAAATTAATCTATTCCCAAACAAAATTTAAAACATTCACGTTAAATAAATTAAATAAAGCTTAATGGACGTTGAAAGCACTTGCCATTATGTTTATTGTGGAAAAAAAAACACCTAAATAAAAGCTAATATGGCAACAATGATCTAATTTGAAAATAATGCAAAGGACAGCTTAAAATATACAGCGTGCTGTAAGTAAAATAAGAATACAGACATTGGTAATTAAATCAAAAAAATAAATATTTAAAATGTTAAAAAAAAAAAAAAGAAGATATTTTCACAAACAGTTAAAACATCCAATTTCCAAACATTACTTAGTGAAGTTCTAATAATATCTGCTAGAATACACAAATACTTATAACGAAAATTTTACTTTGTTTCATATGGTAGTGCGATATATCAGAAGTATTTTCTCAGCCCATATTCTTCGGTTAATTTCACAATAAACAAATATTGCGAAATTATCATGATTTGCCATGTATATTTCACCATTTAGAAACATTTTATTCATGAACGTGACAGACTTTTCAAATTTGGGGGAACACTAATCACTAATTATTACTAATCATATAACATAAATAAAGACTAAACTTATATTACCCATAAGATACTTTGTTTTAGATTCGAAATACTTCGTTTCAGTTTAACATTTATATTAATTAAGGATTTCCACCACACCCCAGTTTCAAATAGATTCAACACTTTTCTCAAAAATGTGTTCAATATTTATATAAAGTATGGGAATAGTCCTTTTTACAAGATAATTATTCATTCTCTGTTAAATAACTAACAATTTATTGAAGTGAACATTGACTCCACAAAATAATTTAATACACTCTAATATTGTCCTAAACATCCTTATATTTATGTATGTGATAGAGTCACGTAATTTATTTTATTTGAGGCAGACTGTTCCCATGCATGGTTTAAGGTGACCTAGATATCTAATAACTATTTCCACATTGCAGGGTAAGCTTGAGCTTGCAGGGCTTTGTCCCCATTCATGAAGCAAGATCAATCTATTTAAATACAGTTCCTCCGTGAGATAGTTGAGATCTTTAAAGTAAGAAAATTATTTTAAGAACAGTCAATTAAATGATTGAAGAAGACTTTCCTTAAACCACTTATATTGGAGGCGGGGGAGCGAGGATGGGGGTAGGGAAGGGTGGAGGGTCGACGTGGCAACCCCACCTCTTCACCAGACACGCTCATGATTTTACTTTCAAAATATTACATCTTGTACTTGCCACCATGTCTATGTAGTCACAATGTTCCAAACTAAATGTGGAAAATGACGCAACATTGGACTCAGGATACATCTATGATAAATATTCGACTACCCCCCCCCCCCTCGCCCCCGAAACAAAGTTACTAATGAACAACTGTCAACTTGTCTATATTAAGGGTGGTGCTTATTTGACCACAAAAAAATATTGTTTTAATTTTTTGGGAAGGCATTCCTGTCATTGCGTCTTTATTAATGAGAAAATCATAAAGTTTGTTTAATGTAATTTTCATATTAGTCTTAACCCTTGTAATTTTATATTTTTGAAAATCTTTCCGATTAGGCTAACTTATCTAAGTCCATGAATAATAACGTTGGGTGAACGTTTCGTCGAGGTTTGTTTCTCAGAGTTAATGAATGTTTCAGAAAATAAAACTTCCCGATTAAAGCCAATAAGATAAAGGTTTTTTAAGGGGATGTCTGCATGGCGAATATTAGATTACATTTGTAAAATAGAACATAATGGTGGCCTCTTAACTTTATTTAGCTATGAAATCCCTTTTAAGAACCAAGTAAGATAGCGCTCACCTTTATCTGAAGTTTGCAGCGTCGCCGGTATGTTTTTATTAGGCTGTGTGTGTAGTGATCGTATTTTCTAAAATAAGGATCTAGTACAATTCTCCTTTTTATTATATCCAACTCTAGTTCACTCTTTCCAACACACACCCTCTTCACTGACGCCCTCAGCCATGTAAAAAAAGTTCTTTTACCTACGACAAAAGCCTCATATTAAAAAAAAAAAAAA
>CABEEJ010001226.1:137036-171659 GCA_901482245.1 Timema douglasi
TAAAAAAAAAAAAAAGATAGGGATGTTAAACTTGTTGACACTTTTTGACAATAACTCTGCAGTACTTTTTTATGACCAGCCTTCACGCTCTTAAGTTATGTAGCAGTCGTATATTTATTTTATTATTCATATATCTAATTGTTTATGCTTGGCCTCAAAAGTGTAATATGTAGGCCCAATATGAATGTTACGGAAAATAATTTGCGTGTCGCTATAAAAAGATAAAAGAATAAATTTTCGTCCAACCTGCAGCAATTTTTTCCCCCTAAGTAGATCAGGACATTACTCTTTCACCTCGAAATAAAGTTTCCCTTTACTATCTGAGCTTTGCCTACACTCAAATTTTCGTAGAAAGAGCCTATAAGTAAATAAAAACTATATTTCTGGGTGCCAACATTTTATTAAATTATTAGTATTGCTTATAGTTATTGAAAGTAGAACATGCATATAACAAGATCTAATGTATGACTATGTGAAAGTTCATCTAGTAGATTTTCTAGCTGTCAGTCTCCTCCTAAAAATGATTGGACTATACTTAGTGAACTGTTCCATTAAGTTGTAGGTTTTATTATGATTAAGTAACGGGTATGTAACGGGTTGTTTGACTAGTCTCCACCCAACAAATCACTTCTGTCTATGCTCCGTAAATTATTTATTGAGCAACAGTCACTCGATTCAATCCCAAGTTAGTGTGCGCGCGCACCACATTCCTCTTCGGGCGTTCAGGGAACTGGAGATGATAGTCCGAGTGAGAACAGACTACTGATAGCTGCATTGATGGAGCGGCTGACATGTAAACCCAGTGTATTTAGGTTTGACTCTTTGTCTGTGTGCCATCTTTTATAAATTGATATAATCACTCTATTATAAGTTCCTTCGGCAAAGGTAGTGATGTATAACTTTACTGAAGATACTTTTGGGTTATTTACTTTCTCACGGAAACAGGTAACGGTAATAGGTTAAAATGCTCAATCTAGAGGTTATGATGGATCTTGAAATTTTAAGTGCTTTCGAAATCATAAAAGTAGATTTTACAATAATTATTCTGTTTCTCTTTACTGTTTGCACTGTCTATTGTTAAAACGGTTTTATGGATATTTAAATCTGATATTTTGATGTTTTATAGTCACTAATATTTAAACCTGTTTTCACTAGGGATATTGTGTTCATTTAAGATAATAAAATAGCTTCATTATTAATTTATGAAGATAAAATATATAAGCTTTGCTTAGTTATTTCACATTAAATATGCCAAGCACATTAAAATACTTATTTATTAGCTGTATTTTTACTTTCTTTCGACCCCTCGGAGAAAGTAGAAAGAAGTATTACGATTGTAAAAATAATTGAGCTCGAGATTTTAATAAGCGTGGACGTTTCATGACCCCCTGAAACAGAAAAAGTTGTTTTCTGAATGCCATCTGTCTGTATCTCTCCATAAAGCCTAAACCTTTTCAATGATCGGGCCAAAATTTGCTATCTAGAGTTTTCATTGGCTTCCCCTGAAGTATTTTTGGAATTGAATGTCCAGCCATAAAATTTAAGAAATTGAAAAAAATCTCCAAACCCGTTCTAACGATTTTGATCAAATGCTGTATCCCCAAATTGTTTAACAATTTAAATCAAATGACAGCTCTAATTTTGCCATGAAAGTGAGTTCAAGGGCAATTTACATACTCAGAAATTTTCACTTTTGATCTTATTTCTACAAATATTTAAGATACAGAATTGAAAAGTTGTAATAATATATTTTTTTAAATATGTTTTAGCACCACGTCGGGCTTTACGCTTATTAAAAATTAAAATCTTTTATCGGAAATCTATTTTTATAGAACTAATAGTTTATGAGATATAAGCAAACATATTTTATACTTGTATGGATCTCTTTGCCAGCTTAAATTGATTAAGTTTTTTATGGACATACATACGAGCATAAGGGTTCACCAAGCTATGTCACCAGAAATTGCTTATCCTATTTAAATTATTCTGTCGCTCATAGGTAAGCGCTAAATTTTCCCTCAATTTTGAGCAATGTAACCTTAACGCAAATAGACCCCCTTTAATTTAAAATTTGGGATTTTATATTCCTTTATTTTGAGAGCTAATTCCATTTGCTAAACAATTTTTTTTTATCACACCAACATTTATTTTTATGTTAGATTAGGGAATGTTGAGGGTATATTGTATTTCCTTGACCCTTATTTTGAAATTCAAAAACTTTCAATTTTTATTGTTATTTGGGATCTTAGTTTTTTTTTACCTTCATGCATAATTTTTTTCGGCCGATTTTAGGGGTTCAGAATGTTGGCAAAATTAGTTGTTTCCAAAGAAAATCTGATTTTCTCAGATAATATATAACCTTTTACTCTTTGCTTACATAACCATGGAAACTCATTATACAAATCTCTCCACAGTCGGTATTTTAGGGTGTCAATAGCTTAGGTTATATTGAATAAAACAAATGTATTACTTAGTAACTAGTAGCTTTACATGAGCTGTCTAAAGGTTTATCCTTCATTTTAAATACATACCGTAACTCTTTTACACTCTATGTGATAAACATCTTTTAGTCTTCCTAAATGTGGATCGTGTGTAGGCTTTCATTGCCTCTTTCATCTCGTCAATTGTATTCGGGCGATTCTTTCACACATACCTATCCTTTGGCTACTCCCCCCAAAATAAACCTGGCAGTGTGAAAATCAGACAATCTTGGTGTTCAAATACCTTTTGAAACTATTCATTCGCCAAAGACATATTGGATTAGCACCCTGGAGTTCTGGGAAGTGTGTAGTGTTGCTCCATCTTGCTCAAAGTAGGCATTATTAATTTTATTTCATTGAGTTGGCCTATTAATGGATATACAATATTTGAATAGTGCCCATCCGAGTTGATAATGTCTTCAAAGAAAATCTGTCCCACAATAAGTTTTGAGGAAATTGCTAGATCAACTCCAACTTTTTCGGGATGCAAAGACTTCTGATGAACCGCATGTAGATTCTCAATGATGCACTTGCTTGACAAGCTGTACTTTTTGCGGAAATGAATTTAATTTCCTTTTTACTACCGTGGGGGCACTTCCTTGGCTGGCTACTGTTTACTGTGCCAATTTTCCTAACGACTTTGACGGGCCTGCCAACAATAAAGCTATATATATACACATCTGAAAATTAGGAATAAGGAAGATAGTTGGAATCTTACTTATATCAACTCGGAAAGCGGCCGAGAAAAAAATTTCTTGAGCACCTTTCCAGGTTACAAAACATTTCATAGTTTTTCACTGCTCTAAGTTTTCAGGATACTAAAATATATATTATATTTGAATTGTACATTATGAAAAAAGAGTTTACAAAGTTTTTCTTGTAGTTTAAACAAAGTTAATGTATAGTTATATATTTGTTTATTTTATGTTTTGTACCATAAAAATGAATTCTTACATTCTTTATCTGCACGATGAGTAGTAATATTATAATTTCTTAAACATATAAAGAAAGTCTAAAAATAAAATACCCCCGATAAATTGTATAAAAAATTAACTTACTTTTAAAAATTCATGTATGCAAATAAAAACTTCTTCTTTGTAAATTCATAAATGTCTACAGTAGAAATAAAAGATAAGAGATTATCGTTTTTCCTAAACTGCTAGAATTTGTAACTCTCGTAGAATAACAAGTAGAGGAAACGGTATTGGAAAAAGATAGGTGGTCTCCCTCGACATTGACTTTCACTACTTGTCCTGATTCACTGATACATCTTCCAGGAAACCACAGCCGTAGGGAGCAAGCTAATAGGACTAAAAGACTACCGGACATTTTTTACATGATACAACTCAGGCCACATCTATCCCNCTCCCTTTGAACTCAGCTCCAAAGAATTATAGGAACGTAAACATGTAATACCTTATTAAGAGAAAATATTTTAGAAATTTTCCAAAGTTGAAGTGTCTAACTAACTTAAGCGGTTCGTAACAAGTAAGTTTGTATGTGCGAATGCATATATCTATTTATTATGTCTTTAGTTTATACTATTAATTTATCAATTTTGAGCCGATAATGTATGCTACAATTTGCATAAAAATATGTTATATATTACCTAATAGGCCTACTTAACAGTTTCAGTTCTTTTTATTCACCAAGCCTTACTGAATTTTGTAGGAATTAATTGGATGAATACACACATTAAAATAAACATTGTACAATTTCTGGTTCCTACTTATGTTTCATGAAGTTAGTATATATATAATCAGAGAAAAAGGGATACATTTCTTTCCACAAAAACATCAAGTTAGCCTGGCGGAATGTTCGTGTCACGGCCTGAGCCAGTTTGGAGGCGAGAATGTGTCACACGAATACAAGCCAAGTAAGGTAACAGGGTTCCTCCAACAATTCCACGAGACTAAGCAAATATTCCTAAGAATCACTCACTCAGGTGGTTGGTGGGCGTAGCTCGACGATCATAGTCGTTCTTCAAGAGGCTGTCAAGAATCTGGAGGTGGTCCATCTTTGCCCCAAGACTGCAACAAGGAAGAAGAGAAGTCAGTGTTTGGCTATCCGTGTATGTAATGACCCGTTAGGCTGATTTCACACCAACCCAGCCCATTCGAGTCAAGTTCAGTCCATTTAAATCACACTAGTCAAGGGTTTTCACATCAAATAAGTCATTGATTTGACTAGACTGGGATAAATTGATATAATAATTTTATTCAGTGAACTGGGTTTGTACCAGATGGATGTGGCTACGTTTATTTTTCTTTGTAGGATCATTAATGGAAAAATGATAAAACATCAAATAAAAATAGGTTCCATCCTTTAAGGAGTCACACGTTCGGTTCTTTAAAACCATCTATTCCCTGAATTTACTAGTTTACCACCGATATTTTTATTATTTTACGGTGACCTGGCGCTCTAGTGGTAAGGTGTCGGACTTCTATGCTGGCGGCTGGGGTTCAATCCTCGGTCCCAGCAAAGATTTATCTGATTACCAAACCCTTCCTTCACCTCTGACAAGACATCTTGTGAAGGTGAGGAATGCCAGGCCTCCACCGTGGTTCGGATTCCACGTTAAACTGTAGGTCCTCCATTTCATCTCACAATCACCCTATCATTACACATTAGCGTAAGTACGTATAACCCGAACGGGTAGTAAGACGCGGTGCTAATAATAATAATATTATTTTACCCGCCTCGGTGGCGTGGTTGGCTAACGCGCTTGTCGTGTTGAGCTCGACTGTCGAGTATGGGGAGATCGAGGTTCGAATCTCGGTCGGGTGAACTGGGGTGGTTTTTCCTAAATGGTTTTCCACTATCCCTCCACGAAAATGCGGGTTCACTTCCTCTAATTCAACCTTCCCAATTCCTAATCTATTAGCGTAAATAGTACTTAAAGCGTATAACCCGAAACGGTAGTAAAACGCGGTGCTAAATATTATAATATTAATATTATTATTTTGATTTTTCGTATGTTTTACCTTGTATATTCCAATATGATCACTAACTCAAAAAAGACTCACAGATATTCAACCGGCTAAGTGGAGACCAGTCTTGACCTGATTTGACGGGATTGTATTGGACATGACGTATTCAGTATGAAAGTATTCAATGTTCCTTCGTTTAAAACAATGTTGAGCCAGTGAACTGAATCTAAGACTGTCTGATGCGACTGGACTTGGACTGTTTTAATGTGAAATGGGCTTAAGGGGACAGCTTAGATATTTGGGCTGGATCCAATCAAATGTTTCACTTAGTTTGAATATGGACAACACCTCTAATATTACATTAGTGTGCTGTTTACAGGAATCAAATAAAAACTTATTTTCAATGACCCTATAATTAGACTTGTAAACATAGTTTAAAGGTTGACACTTTTCGCTCTAGAAATTCCAACTAATCAAATATTTCGGTTGATCACTAATAATTAGATGCCCGGGAAACGAAAGATAACTGGTTTTAAAGCGTTGAATGGATCTCAGTGAATAGATAATGTAATTGAATAAAGTGTCACAAAACAGATTGTATTGTAATTTTGGTGTTTCTCTCATCTCCCGTTTGTTCTCCCACTGCCAGGTAGCTCCAACCAGTGATTTTACAAGCCCACTTGGATTATGGTGTTCAGGAATTTCTCTTTGATTTTTCTAGCACCTTAATATCCTCACCAGTGATCGTGCGTCAGTCTCGTCTAGTCTGATTTGTCTTAGACTGGTCCGAGTTCCAGAACCGCTCAAGTTTACTGAGGTGTTTTTCATTAATTATTTTCCCAAACTCCCTACACATAAGTGCATTTGCATTTTCTCTAATATCCAACCCTAATCATATATATATATATNAGGTACCTATTGAATAGCAGTACCAAAACAATGTTGTTAGTTCGTAGTCTGGAACCTTCTTCTGAAGATACTCAACTATAAAAACATTGATTTCTCAAGTTAGATGTGTAAGCTATTTGAAATGCATGGCTGGGGATCGAACACGAATCTCCAGCTTATTAAGCTGGGCTAAATATTTTGTTTTTATCTATAGCAAAAACCGTAGTTCTTAAATTAAAAATATTGTTTTAATATCAACGGACATTACTTATTATTTTCAATAACATTTGTAAATTAAATGGTAATAAGAATACCTTTAGAGTTGAAGCTTTTTTAAAGACAATCGATCAAAGTTGAATCTATTTTCGAATTTTATTTTCTTAAAGATTAATTGAAGAAAGTCTTGTATATATTTAATATGGTAATATATTCACTAATCAAGAAATGGTGTTTAAATCACTACATCACTAGAATCACACGTCTTATAATAAAATCAATCGTACACTATTATTTATTTATAAAAGTAGATTATCCGGATAGTTTTATAACCGCTTTATTTGTATTGTATTAATTCATATATGACGGACTTTATTAAAACCTTCCATTTGAGTCAAATTACTCTTTTTTTTTGGTGTGTAAGAAACGGGAGATCTGCCGATTATTAGAAATATTAAACAATATCGCAAAATGGGGCAAGCTAAGATTTTTTTTCCGTTGTATTTCTAATAATGTGTTTAAGTTCATTCGACCATCAAAATTTTATTGCACACTTTTGACAAGGTCTATATTTATTAGCTATGTATATTGATTAACTGATTCCAAATATATTACCGTTCACGAGGTATAATGGGTCAAACTGGCTCTTTTATGCTTTTTGCTCACAATTGTTATGGTATGGGGCTGAAATTTAGTATAAATACACATTTATATGAGGTGTACACTGTGAAATATTTATAATGCTGGAAATATTATTATTAATATTAATAATACTAATAATATACATACTTATAGTATCAATATTAATAATATTATTAATTTTGATACTAATATTAATAATATTATTAATTTTAATATTATATATTATAATATTAACATTATTAATTTTAATGTTATATATTATAAAATTAAAATAATTTAATAATATAATATTTAATTGATATATTTATAATATCAATATTATCTATAAGGAATGCCAGGCCTCCACCGTGGTTCGGATTCCACGTTAAACTGTAGGTCCTCCATTTCATCTCACAATCACCCTACAATTACACATTAGCGTAAGTGCGTATAAACCGAACGGGTAGTAAGACGCGGAGCTAATAATAATAATATAATAATAATAATATCTATATTATTAAATCTCTACCGTGAGAAATCGGCCTCCATGACTATTCTTACAATTATGAACCAATTGTAACGGTGTTAATATTTTGGTCCTTACACGCAGATTTGCAAATAATTGTTGAGGATCGTGATATGGTTTATGATGACTCCCGATGCCGTAAGGAATTAGGGCCAGGAGGTTGCGATTGCTAAATACAATAGATTGGTGTTGCGAGTCGTTGAAAGATGGCTGTAAACTACGGATAGTAGGGCACACAAACCTAGAATATTGGTGTGACCTAAACAAGAAGTTACACTCCGTGCACCCTGTAAGTTATCAAACTTACCTTGCATTGTTACATTATGTAGCATGCTACAAGGTAAGTGGAGTGTAGGCCTACAAGAATTACATTTTTCTTGTAATTACCTTTTGAAAGCTTCATAACTTGAGTCGGGAATTCAAAATCTCAAATAAAAATATAAAACTGTGTCGACTTTCCCGAATGAAGAAACAGTTCTGTTATTTGAACTCATACGAACGGTAAATACTATTTGATGCTGTAGAGCGATTTCGATCGAATGGGTTTTTTTTCGTCATATTTTATTTATCTATTTGAGTTATTTAAAGTGCACTTTCTAAACCAACTGGTTATATTAGCACATTATAGTTTCTATGAGCGAGAGCCTTACAATTTTGCCCAGTTCTTTTAAATGCTCTAATCAACATGGGACCAACGGCTTTAAGTCCTCTCCAAATAAAGATGTGCTACGAATTTTGATCGTTCAAGAAAAATCCATCGACACCCTTCGGCTGGGTTTGAACACATGAACATCGGGTCATGAGGCGAACACTTTACCATAATACCACCGAGGTCAAAGAATGCATATTAAAACACAGGTTTTTCCTTCCCTTATGATACCGGACCCCACGAAAGATGCGCTGTAAGAACCGTGGCTACGACATTTAAAATGATCGCCAATAATTTTTGTGCGTGAGCCAAATTGGAATGGTGTGTGGTGGAGATCGTAAAATTAAAACAGGGGGGAAAAAAGTCCTTCACGGGTTGTATTCAAAAGTTGATTACTTCCGAGGATTATATCTGGGGTCGTATTTTAATCATGAGCTGAAAATATACAAGAATATAAAAAAAAAGGTCGATGAACAACTACGTGTGATTGGAATATATCTGTTATGTAAACCAGATAAAATCTGATTCAATGCGAGTATGCATGTATATAGTGACGAAAAACCCTTATTTTCATCCTGGTATGGCAGGGTTTTCAACTAAATATACGCTACAAATCATCAAAGCTTCGACTAAATTATTACATATAATCCATAAGCGAATATATTTTAACAAATAAAAAAGTACGATTTCATAATTTAATAATCCTCTTAGACCCACATCGGTGGACGCATGGTCTCAGCCGTAATTAGAACAATATACTGCACTGCCGATGACGGGGAGATATGTGTTCGAATCTCAGGCAGGTGTACTAAGGTAGTTTTTCCTAAAATCCTTTCCACCCTATCACCACGAAAATGGAGGTATACTTCCTCTAAAATCAACCTCCTCATCCCTAATACATTGAGTGTAATTTTTATATAGGCGTATAGCCCGAACGGGGGGGTAGGACGTGGTGCTAAATAAACACATTTTAGTTTTTTCGGCGAAGCTTGTTAATTTTAAGTTAAACTTTCACTGATAATATAAAACACATTTTTCCGATAGCCACTTTCCATAAGCCAATAATTTAATTTTAAAATATCCGACACATGTATAAAATACTTTTTTTTTATCTACATTAATTCGATTAAAAATCAAATTGGATAACTAATACAACTTAATTTAGTGAAACCGTTTACCTCAAAATATTAATTTATCAAATATGCTCCGTAAAGGGATTTATATTCCTTACCTTTCGACTAGAACCATCGTACAAGTGACGTAGCTACATGGTTTTATAGATCTTAGATGATATTAATCAGTAGTTAAAGAAGTATCCATTTAAAGTTAACTTTTCCAAATATGTTAAATCAATTCACAATAATATATCTGGTTATTCACATACACACAGCTTAATAGAAGGTGTTTTGAGCTTAATTTTATGTACATGCTCCTATGGTACTATTCAGGAATCGATTAGTGACATTGATTTGTTCATCAACAAGTAGTGACCATTGGTATTTTATAATATGATAGATCTGTATCTAGAAAACATTTTCATTAATGAAGGCTGGTCAAGAGCCTCTGACCTTCAATTATTTGTTTTGAAGTTATTACGTGATTACGTACATTTTGACTGATCCGTGATGTCGAAGGTCACGAAAATACAAAGCTAGAAACCGTCATAAGATACCTTAAACTACTCAAGATAATCAGTAACGTTTCTTGTTGTATAAAATACAATAATTCATAGTTGAATGTTAATATAATTTATAACTAGTTGTGGTATTTTTTACTTTAAAGGGTATATTAAAAAAATTAAATTATGGAATGTTGAATGTGGGGGGTAGTATTGAGAATTAAAGGGGATACATTTTTGCTAATTATACCTTAAAACTATCCAACATAAAATATTTATATATGTATTATATATTTGTTTAAATACATGGCATGAGCCCACAAGCGGTCGCAACCGTTGGAGATGAGAGTGCCGACATTTGCGGATAGAGGGTGTCATGTGCTCAGCCCAACGATCTCTCAGGCTGTTAATCTCAGTTTTCTAAACCGGAGTTGCAATTCATTGTGTGTATACGATGGAATGTTTTTGAAAACTATTCTAAGTCTCAAAGGTTCGTTTACACTGTGTAGGCCTAACAAGCTTTAAAAAAAATTTCATAAAAATATTTTACAACTTGTTAGAGAATCAAATAAAAAAAGTTATAAAACATTGATGTTTTATACCATTTTTCGTGTTTTTTAAAAAAGTTATAAGTTTCCCCACCAGTGCCGGTGAAGATCAAAGAAAAATATGTAAATTTTGTTTTCTAATATGTTGTACCTATTATATTATTATTAGCACCACGTCTTACTACCCGTTCGAGTTATACGCACTTACGCTAATGTGTAATGGTAGGGTGATTGTGAGATGAAATGGAGGACCTACAGTTTAACGTGGAATCCGAACCACGGTGGAGGCCTGGCATTCCCCGCATTCACAAGATGTCTTGTCAGAGGTGAAGGAAGTGTTTGGTAAACCTATTATAGGACTATTTATATTATGAAACAAGTTGGCTACACTGTTATTAAACTGGAATAGCATTCCTAAAAGAGTTTTTTTTCTCTTTATTCGATTACCAATCAAATTAGTTAGGTACTCAAGGACCTGTCTTGTCATCCGATCAAATTTCCTAAATCTGCCATCAGTTCTGAGTTCTTCAGCCAACAGGTAATTGTAATCACGTTGAAGATTAATCAAATGTCACTCGCACAGTATTTATCTATTGCGATTAGAGATAGTCGAACCCAGAACAACTTTTTTTTCGCACAACATTTCACAGACCAAGGCCTCAAGGAGAACATCCTACTCAGACGCCTTGATGCAGAGTAGATATTATAATTTGTTACACAGCACTCAAATGTAATAAGTTATAAAATAACATTGTTTTACACCTTTGAATTTTTAGACAATTATTGTATTTTGTATTCATATCTCCCTAAATACATTAGAAATGTAAAAGTATTAAAGTATTTTGTTCATAAGTTGATAATTAATAGCTTCTTTTATTGGGTATACTTCTAATTAAAGCAATATAAGGCTAATTTAGCTTTAGTAAATTAATAATACAGTTAATCAGCATTAAATACAAATGTCCCATTGATAGAGTTCTTTAATTGTAACCTTTTATTTATTTTTTTCTCCGAAAAATACCGGAAAATAATTTTTCCCGCCCCAGTTTCAGGAACATCAAATTTCCCGAATTATTTTCCTGAAGTTTAGGATCCCCAACAGGTCTAAATACGCCAATCAATGAGAATATAAGGTTACAGAATAATAGTTGAATAACGGCCATATTTAACATTAAGAATTTAACTAAGGTATTTAAAATGCATTTAAAAATATATTTATCGTATAAGAATATAACTTAAAAATGTAAATATGAACTTAACCTAGAGCAGTACACCTAATACTAGGCAGAAAGCCATAGATATAAAATATTTGTTAACTGAAAACAGAATTAGCCTGTACACCCATATTAAAATATTCAACTACCTAGAACTATCTAGAATCAAATTAAAGTCCCCTAAGCTCTTGGTTAATAACCAGACACAGAAACGATCGAGAAAAGAGAGTAAGATTGATTCTGAAACCCTAGTTAAAGTTAATTGTGCAAAATGATATACATTCTTTATTATTATTATTATTATTATTATTATTATTATTAGCACCGCGTCTTACTACCCGTTCGGGTTATACGCACTTACGCACTTACTTCTATAGTAGCTTAGGACGATGACATGTACATGATGAGAGGCATTCATTCTATTATCGAGAAGAATGGGTTGGTTCTAAAAGCCCAGCATAATAAGGTTCTTCCATTTGACTTCTTGCATCCCAATAGTGATGGGCGAAGACATTGCCAGTTAGGGGGATTATAGTGAACTATATTACCGTCATCCGATGTTGATTCATCTTCTTTACAAAAGACACAGTAAGGATATGAATGGAGGTGGGAAACCAAGCAATTATGGCCTGTATTCAGCAGGAAAAGAGCGACAGCAGATATCCTCATGTTTGAAGATGGGAAGCCATGTAATTACTATAACGTGCAAATTAATTGGTACAAAGTAAAAAAAAACACCTTTTCAAAAACTATGCCTTTATATACACACTGATAAATACCTGTATTATTATTAAGTGTGTCCCCCTTTGGCAAAAATTACCTCTTGAATTCGTTTTGGAATTAACTCCACTAATTTAGTGCATATATTTTTGACTTTATCATCGCGGAACCTCAATTTTATATCATTCGTTACCATGCGTTCTTTGGTTGTATAGTCCATTTTAGCCAAACGTCTCTTCAAAATATTTCATACGTTTTCTATTAGATTTAAGTCTGGTTAATTTCTAGGGCAATTAAGCAAATTAATTTTATTTTCCAGCATGAAAGGCTTGACCAATTTTTAATTGTGACATGGGACCAAGTCATGTTGAAATGTACCGTCAAAAGTTTGCAAGAATGGAACAATCTTACGATGTAATATTTCTACATAATTGGATGAATTCATCATACCTTGAACAGGAACTAAACTTCCAGTGCCATTTGTTGTGAAAAAACCCAACACGTCTGTTTCAGAGGGTGATTTACAGTTTGTTGGACATGCTCAGGTCTTAAGGGTTCACAGTTGCTTCGTCTAACGACATTTGTTTTCTAACCCTGCACAAATAAATTAGTTTCATCACTGAAAATTACTCTTTTTACAGTCGTCAGCAGTCCATGATTTATATTTTTTGGCCCATGCTAAACGTTTCATCTTCATTTTAGCATTCAAATATTGTTTCATCGTTGGTCTTCTTGCTTTTCAGCCAGCTCCCAGAAGCCTTCGGCGTACAGTTGCACCACTAACATAAAAAATCAAAAACACTAGCCAATAAATCTCTTTGAAGGTCCCTGCTTGTTTTTGTTGGATTCATGTCAGTATTTCTGATTATAATTTTATCGGTTCGTGGAGTTGTTTTTAGTTTTCGACCACATTTAACTCTCCTTTTTTGGAGACGATGATCCAGATGCATTGTATCTCGTAAAAAACCTTGATACACTTCATCTGCCTACACCAACTGCAGAAGCGATATCTCTCACCGTCATAGAAGTGGTATCCTTAAGAAAAATTATTTTTTCACGCTTCCTTGGAGTAATATCCGTTTTTAAATACACGAAAGCGACATGTATCCTACAGAGAGCAAAAACTAACATCCACCAGTCACAAACAAAAACTCACAACTTAAGCTGAAGTGACTATTTCCAGTTTAAAAACAGTAAAAACACATTCTTATTGTCAAATTCTAACAGTTGCACCTCCTCAAGGCAGATAAAACTGGTTTAAGTTGGTTTAAAACATCAACTGGCAATCACATTACAATTCTGAGGGAGAAAAATAGCTTGTCCCAATTAATGTTCACAGTATAATATAGACTGTACACAGCCGGAAAAGAGCGACCGCAGATATACTTATGTTTGGAGGTGGGAATCATGGCCTGTATCCAGCCAGAAAAGAAAGACAGCAGATATACTCGTGTTTGGAGGTGGGAAGCCGTGTAATTATAGACTATACAGCCCGAAAAAAGTGAAAGCAGATATACTCATGTTTGTCAAGCAATCATGGCCTGTATACAACCGCAAAATAGCGACAGTGAATATCCTAGGATTTTCTGGGAGTCTTGTCGCTAATACCAATGCTCTACCGTTGATATTTTGTACTGTCTTTTTTTTATCTCTCTCTCTTGATTCTACGCCTTTCTTAATAAAAAGTTCTCCAGTTGGGAATGGTATTTATGTGAAGCTATTCTGTATAATTGTTGTGCTTTCTTTTATTTGTATTTTTCCCCAAGGAAGTCTGCTTTCTTGTTGCTCTGTGTTCCTCATTAAAATGGAATCCAATAGAGATGTCTGCTCTTAGCTAGGCCTTGAAGTGGTTTTATGGCATAGAGGATGTCAAATATATTTCTACTCGAATGAGCATTGGTCAGCACAGCTTGCATTGCTGGAATTACTGAGAACTATTGCTTTCTATAAGAATGTTACATTGTCGACATTTTGCACTAAAGAAGAACTTATGGCCTCCAGCTCTCCGTAAAAATTTAAAGAGTTTGATCCAATGAAATTATATGAGGAAAATAGTTTACTTGGCACTTATTACACAGCATTATTAGGCTTATTAGAGCCGTCAGTATATAATTGTATCCATTATTTTTACGGTGCCTGCTGTCTCTGATATGAGGATGGACATGGAATAGATAAAAAAATATTTTGTATTTTTTATATTAATTATTTAAATATGACAATTATATTCTTGAGAAACAAAGAATAAAATATTATAATTTCAACAATGACTGAACCCATACTGATTAAAAGTGACCAAAGTTAAATGATTAAAAAATACAATTTTGATAGTATAATTATATAGGAACATAGCTTTGATGATTGTAGTTCGATTTCTGTAGAATATTTCATGCTATTAGATGTTCTTGAATGGCTTGAAATGGGGAGGGATGCAAACTCAGATAAAAGTTAGATATTTCTCACCCATTGAATTTGTCCTCTGTTGAAAAATCTTGTATCAACTTATTGAAAAATGAAGTCTTAATTTTATAATTATTACTATCGCAATATTTGCGCTTGTTGTGAGGTTTACGACTGTGTATTTATGACATCTTCAAAACGACACCCAACACTAGTAGCCCCTAATTTTATTCAAATAACTTCTTCTAGAACAATTTAAAAAAAAATTCTGCAAGCTCAAGGAGAATATTAACACAATTTAGTAAAAGTAAAAGGGTTGGCCATGAACTAAGGAAACTCTTCCGTCCGTCAATATCGAAACCCACGCTAGTATATGGAGGTAAATAAATCTTCTTTTCCCAAGATCCTCTGCGAGAATATTTTGACTTTGCGCAGACTTCCTCTGTGTGTGTGGGATCATCTCTGTCCAAATAAATAGATTACTTCTTTTATTTATATTCCAGGGGAGATTCACTCTTCACTTGTCACCAGATAGTGGTGCCTTCAGTAGCTATGGCCGACCACGAACATAAACAAAAGGAAATCTACAAATGATTCAAAGGATGAATATGTTTAGTAATGAGGTAAGTGTTTCTCCATAATTCAGAATCGTAATTATTATTATTATTTTAAACAGTGCTGGGCGATCTTTTTTCCGGATTATTGTGAATAAAAATAATGTATATCGGATATGCACAACACCATAGTGTGATTATGCCAATGATGAACATCGAAGCATATTTAAATTCACCAAAAATAATAAATTGTAAGAAACTTTTACAAATTATAAAAACAAAAGGTAAAGCAAAGCAGGATGGTAAATATAGATACATTATTCAAATTCAAATATATTTTACTAGCTCCAACCCATATTGAAAAGGAGCTCTAAAAACCACTCCTATAGAATTTGTCTAGAACACAACTTTTATGGTTTTCATATAGAACATGAATGTGATCATTGATTTTCTTTAAACTGTTTAAAAAGATTTTGCATCAAACCTTGATTTGAGAAAAGCTTAATTAATTTTACATCAAATTTACTTTTTATAATGTCTTGTGCATTTAGTTTTAAAAAAATTAATAAATAATTCATCCAATATTTACGAGTCTAATAATAAAAGTTAAATTTAAATTTGTTAAAAACGAAGATTTTTACCCTTTAATTTGATTTAAAACCTGTCATTTATTAAGTATATTCAGAACTAAGATCCTTTATAAAAAAAGATTTAAATTTTAATAGAATATTTAGTTATTTAAATTCGAGTTAGAATGAAAAATGTTAAAATATCACACAAATTTAAGAACCTGTTTATGACTTAAGGGCTTGGTATTATTTATATTGTAGATTAAAATATTTTCAGGTTTGTCTAGTTCAACTAACAAGTTTTGCTATAAGATAAAACATAAAAATAGCAGAGAACGATACAATTTCATTGATTTCTAAGAACATTCCTAAAGAAAACAGCAGTAAGTTGTAACTGGACATATACTTGATTTGGGAGAGAACAATATATATTAGTATGTATGTTTCTACACGAGGAATCATCCATAAAAAGACTCTATTCAAAGTGGCATAATACGCCAAGGTAGGGAAAAGGTCAGTCGAAGGTATTACAAAAGATTAGAGGAGATATCGTTGATCCCTAAAAATGACAATCCATCCTAATATATGGTTTGATTACACAATTTGAGAATTAACGAGGCGGGGCAATTAATCCTTACGTTCGACAAAGAACCACGGCGAGTCAACTTAGTTTAACACTTCCCCCGGTGTGAACTGATGAACTGATCGATCCTCAACATCATTTCCTGAACCTTAGCGAGGAAAATATAAACAGGATGATGGGTTAGCACATCAGCATCGTGCTTGGTTTTTTAACCAGGAGATTGGGGTTTGATTCCTTGTTGGGTGCATGCAAGGTGTTTATTTGCTCCCAATTATTGGTTTATATCCGCTCTCTTATTTATCGGCGGGACACATATTCTTATTAGTTTTCTTCCTTAAATATTATTATTATAGTTAATTTGATTTAAGGATAATAGCAAACAATCGGGAAAAGACTAATTGCTTTAAGGGCATCACTTATTTATATATATATATAAATATATATATAAATATATATATATATATATAAATACTTTCACACTGAGGTAGTTGTGATTGGAAAGGCAGTTCAGAAACTTAAAAAAACATTAAAATAATTCTCAATTGTTTTCAATATTTTCTATCGTGACCATGTTAAAATCATTACTTTACCAAATTAGTGTTACTTAATTAGAGAATGCTGGATCTTTTGCTTAGACTATTTAATTTTATATAAGAACTGTGACATTTATTGTGAAACGTTTTTGAAAATAAGCTAATCTCAAATTTAAATTATTTTATTTCTCTTTTTCAAGACCCCTCACGACCGACAAAAAGATTTAATTCAAGATTTTGATGAATGTTTAAGTTTGATAGTTCACTGAACCCGAAATGTGTTTTTTACGATGAATTTTGTCCGTGTGTGTGTATGTCTGTCTGTATCTTGGTATATAGAGCTGCAACCATTTTACTGATAGGGCTAAAACTTGATATCCAAGGAAGGTTATCATAAGGTTTCCAGGAGGAGTTATTGGAATTGGAAATACAGCCTTAAAAATGGTAGTTTACTATAAGGCAAAAAGTGAAAAAAAATGATATTATCAAAGACCACTCATCCAATTTTGATTAAAATTCATATCTAAGCACTGTTTAATATTTCAATAAAAATTGCAAATAGTATTTTCCCTTGAAAATAACATTAAATATACCTTGCATTAGTGGTTAAAATCTCACTTGGATCATATATATACGCAACCATATGAGATACGAACTAGTTTATCAGCCTAAAGTTGTAGTATTATTAAAAATAAAATACTTTATATAATATATATCTTTATAAAACCAATAGTTTCCGAGCCACAAGCAATTTTTTTTATATTGAGGTGTCAGAAATCGGGAGCTGGTCGCCATTCTTTGTGAACAGAGATGTTTCTTATTTCCCGATATGTTTCTGTAACAGTGTAGTGTATTTCATTTGTGCTCTTAGGTGGGATGTGATGCTCCTTTAATCCTTTATGTTCCTGCAACAATTAATATATATTGTTTTCACAAATCCTACTAAATTTAAGTAAATATCATCGTTTATAAGTAAAGAATCGAGAAAATATGTACCATGGGTTGACCTTACCATTTATTTATTTTTAATTAGAAAACCCAACATTTAAGATTTTTAATACTTTTGGTACATTCGGATAATTTTCAAATACATTGTCGCGTGAAACTTATGTTGGAATAATAAAAAACTACTTCTTGGCATCCGCAACGTATTTCAGTGTTTCATCAGGCAGCTCCTTAAAACAATATTAATTAAATTTGCAACTATTTTCAGGCTTATGCAAGAGTGGAATAGTGAATTTATGTTTAATTTAAAATAAAACCCACCGTGTATAGTACTTTAGTAAACAACCTCTCTATAACCTATTAACCTGGAGTGGACTGATACCAGGGCGTACAGATATATTTTATTCTTGTGTGTGACGTCTTCAAAGTGTTCACACTACTCAGTGACACAATCGCTGATCTCTGGACCATCAGCTGTCATAGGACCTAAAGTTTAAAAATGAGGTAGTACAGGAAAAAACCCAGAGATTGTTGGATAAATAAATGGTCAAACTTTTAAAGAACTTGGATGCTTTAGTGAACTGTGTCAATGTTAATTGAGATAGATGACACAAAATAATAATGACATACGTACCCTCTTAAGACTAAACAATATATATACATACAATTAATTTATAAGTCATCTCCCAGACGACGAATAGTGATATTTAGGTAATAATAAATCTAAATAAAGATGTTAATTTAGTACAGTTTAGTTTCTGGTTGAAGTATAATACTTAGTTAAAAGATTGAAAAATATGGTAATTCAAAAGTCTTGTGAAACCACGTTAGGTGCTATTTTAAACATGATCATATACAGTCTCAAAGATGCATGAAAAAGTGACGCTTCTAATAAGGCGACATGGACTCTCTTTGTTGTATTACTAACAGTTTGTTAATTATGGGATAAAGAGCCTTGTTGTAATCTCCTTTCAATAAGGAATAACTGTACACAGTGTAAATTACCTTCGTCTTACTGGTTTGTGGGGTAATACTCACTCCACAAAAACTTCCAGGTTGAAAAGAATAACCCTTCGATATCCTCTTCACTAATGGTGGAGTTATGATAAACAGCAACCGCTTACCTAAATTGTTGGTTTGTTGTTGATTACCCAGCGGGTTCACTATTGTAATACCTTTAATAATTGGTAAAATGTACTTTTAGTCAAAAGTCGATACTGATATCACCGCACTAAATAGATTACTGAATTAAAATTCATTTTTCATCCACACAAACAATTAATACGGCATTATTACAGGCATTTTCATTTTTGGAGTCCTTGAACAGCCTCTGGAAGTGTATTTCTCCAACCCAGATGGTCATAGACATTATACTAATTTTTAAATCAGTATATGAATGCCAAAGGGTTCTTTAGACATTTTAAATGTAACAAATCTTTTATAAAAATACTAATTAACCTCCCTATAAATGTGTAGCATGTTAATCAGATAGATTGGACAGCTACAATTAGAAAATCAATATTGTAATAGTTTACGAAAGAAAGAAACAATATTAACATATTTAAAAAATAATCTACCTCAAGGTTTATTTTATCTGACTAGTTGCAGTCAAATTAAATCATGAATCTCCCCAAATTGAAACACGTGGTTGTTAAAAATATTGTATTTTGATAAATACTGTAGCAGTTATCAAAGAAGAGGATTAATATTATCATATTTATGAATAACATACGTTAACGCAGACCCTTTGTCATTGGATGATGTCTGATGAATTTACTTACGCTTGCCATGCTGTCTACAAGAAAATATGGTAACGTACATCTATATCACAAATTCTCATAAAAATAATAACGGATCCTAAATAATATAATCATACCAGAGATATTTAAATAGAAGTTGCTTTTATATCCACTCACCGTTTCAAGATGTTCTTCGATTGAATTGCCAAATGGTAGAATAAAATTATTCAAATATGGCAGCCACACGTGCTTACATTATAACACCTGACTAAGGAAAGGAGTGCATATCGAGTTCGACCCACTGACCCACTCCACGTCAAGAGACTCTAGCGGTGAGCCAAGGAAGCTTGTTCCTCCATTTTCCGCGCAAATGGATTTCTCTTGTTAATTTCTCTTCCTGCCAGCCTTCGTCCGTATTTCTCCTTTCTATGTTCTTGTGTTTATCACCTTCTTTGCTTTGTTCCGTCCGTATCAGATTGAGTACTATATAAGGGGCCACGTCCAGGTTACCATTAGAACCAATTTACTACAACCCAGCGTTGAAGGAAGAACTCCTGCATCGTCACGAATCGAAGACCACGTCGACCATGAAGTTTGAGGCGTCGGATACACCGCCACCCTGGAAAGTATGACACACCTCGATGACAACTATAAATTTTGGGCCGTTGGATCTACCGCAGACATGGATAGGAGCACGGACTTTAATTAATCAAGTATTTCAAAGTAATCAACGTGTCCTTACAGCTCAGAATCTAATTTTTGTAGTAAAAGCCAGGCAATGTCTGTTTGCACCCTTTTAGTTCTCTGTATATTGTCGGAGACGATTTTCATTTGTGTTGATAGTATATCGAATTAGCAATGGATCAACAGCAAGTCTTGTTGACTTCCTAACTTAAAGGTTTATTTTGTTGTTTAAATATTGTGTCCTCCAGAATGAGGGATAAGTCTAATAATAGCTAATTTCATGTATGTTACATCAGTCCTAGACACTATGTTGCTTTGTATATTTACCATACAGTGTTTACGTTACGAGCCTTGGGCTTGGAATACATAAAGTTACAGACTTGTTAAACTTCCATTAGTTCCATTAGTCTAATTTGACTCAATTTTTCGCATGACGCCGTAAACGTCATGTACACCTGTTTAATTTTTGGATGGCTACAACCAGATTATCTGTATTGGATTACATACCTCAGTTGAGTTGTTGGAATTCTTTATTTTGTGTTGGCTAAGCAGTCATGATTCTCGTACGGTATTCGCTTCGGTGAGCAAACCGGGGAACTGCTATAGAGTCATAGTGGGGTTCGCGCAAATAATACCTTTTTTTTGCCAGGTTTTTGGGCTCCTATTGTGTTAGTGTTACTCTTAGTTAATTTGCAACTAGGTTTTTGTGTACTATAGAATGCGTTGGCAGTACCGTAAGGGAAAGAGACCAGCCATAGTACTATTTTGTTGACACCTGCTTATTAGCCATCAACCACTATAATCAAGAAACTTTTCTATTGTTTATCATTATACCAAATGTTTTAAAGAGTTTAATTTACAACCCAGACTGGCTTAACTGATTTAAAGTTATATATGTATATATATATATATATATATATCTTGTTCTATATTTTGTTAGTAACTACTTGATTATTTTCTTCTTCAGAACAATTCATCCAGTAGCCCGGCTCCTACACAGCCCTAGTAGCTACAGCAGAATATTCAAATTCACAAAGTCTTATTGTCTGCACTAAAATTCAAAGTATAACCTGTAATATCATTGTAAAACCTCAATTTTGTTATTTCTGTTTTATTGTAATAAATTTATATGTTGTTAAACATAATTCATTTATATTAAATTGTATGACATGTAGGACAACATTGGTTCAAATGTATATCTATAAAAGCCGAAAGGCTCTTTAACCATATTAAATATAAAAAAACATAATACAATAATTTATATAACGAGAGAGATCGTAAATAAATAGAAATTATTAACAACAAAACTGATCAAACTCAATGTATTTTATGTAGCCAAGGTTCATTAACTTTGTGACAGTTCTATGAATGGATTGGAAATTACTCACAAGACCATAAAGATATTTTCCAAAGTTCCTCGAAACTACACTTGGATCAGAGAGCTATGTTGGTAAAAAGAACCAGAACATTGTCCAACACGTTGTTTAATTACGTTTCCGGTAGAAGCAGCTCACATTTATAAGGCTGTATAACACATAAAAATTAACAGCTCTTCGTAGGTGTTTTGCGAGACTATGTTCTGTGAAGCCTCATTCTTTCTGTTTTTGGACTATGAACTATTACATGATTTACGAACATATTTGTGTACCATCTGAGGGAAAGAAAAACAAGCAGTTTAAATGTAATAGCTATAAAACGTTGATAAACTTTAAGATCCGAATCACCCCGTAAAAGGTGATCCGACTAACCCCAATATAGTACTTCATCAAACATACTTGTTTTCTCAAAACTATCATAATAATATTGTTTTAACTACTTACTAGACTGATTTAGTACATACACACTGCAAAAATCTTTAACAACTTACAAAAGTTTCAAGATACCTTTACTTAAAAAAGTTCGCAAATTTGCACTTATGTTTTAACGTAAGCGGCAATATTCATTCTTGCGCTCACTCTGATTCTACTTGGATCGTCGGACAGCACATAGTGTTGCGCAATATGTCTCTGTCGTGGTTTGTTTTCAGCTCGTAGAGTGGGCGTGGAGGTGACCCGCCCAGTAAGATAGGACGTTTGAAAATATAAGCCACAGAGACCAGGTTCAAATATTAGTCTGATCCTATTCGCCTCGGTCCACCTTATGTACATTTTGTCATTACAGAATAATAAAACATTACATTGTCCCATCACCACTAATATTATTATTATTATTAGCACCGCGTCTTACTACCCGTTCGGGTTATACGCACTTACGCTAATGTGTAATGGTAGGGTGAATTGTGAGATGAAATGAAGGACCTACAGTTTAACGTGGAATCCGAACCCCGGTAGAGGCCTCGCACTCCACACATTCACAAGATGTCTTGTCAGAGGTGAAGGAAGGGATTGGTAATCAGATAAATCTTTGCCGGGACCGAGGATTGAACCCCGGACGCCAGCACAGAAGTCCGACACCTTACCCCTAGACCACCAGGTCACCGACTTACAGAATAATAAAACATTACATTGTTCCATCACACTAATACATCTCTGTCCATAAATACCTTAAGTAGACTACTCAGTCATTGTGTTCAATGAAACCCTGTGCAACGATGATGTCTCATTTGTAAAGCTCTAAGGCTAATAAAACCCATTTTAAAATAAGAATAAACCTTTTACCTATATACAAAAAATATTACTTTTTAGTTTTGTTTGTAATACATCAAAGGGAATGTTTTTAAACAGTCATTCCTATGGTTGAAATTTATGGTTAATTAAGAACATAAAAGCTTCCCCCCACTCTCCTAGACATGGGGCATTCGCTTGCATCACAGATATTGACCGGACCAAGGGAACACTCACTCCACGCCCGCAATCACCCCTCCCTCTTCCTGCAGCACCCCCGTACGAAACCGTATTTAAATACTTGCCAAGTGTTAAACGTAAGATTTATTGGAATAATTCATCAGAACTATATGCGACTTATAATCAAGACAATTTTATACAGACATTATTAAAATGTTTGCCTTGAATATATTATTATTATTATTATTACCGCGTCTTACTACCCGTTCGGGTTATACACACTTACGCTAATGTGTAATGGTAGGGTGATTGTGAGATGAAATGAAGGACCTACAGTTTAACATGGAATCCGAACCACGGTGGAGGCCTGGCATTCCCCACATTCACAAAATGTCTTGTCAGAGGTGAAGGAGGGGTTTGGTAATCAGATAAATCTGTGCAGGGGCCGAGGATTGAACCCCAGCCGCCAGCATAGAGGTCTGACACCTTACCTCTAGACCGCCAGGTCACCGCCTTGAATATAAAACTATATAAAGTAGAAATAATAAATTTGAATACTTGATGTTTGACACAAATAAGACAAATTACTGGCGTAGATATATAACCAGCAGCTTGTAATTAGAAGCAAATATTTTAGATTTTCTTGGAATCTCAGATTTCAAATCTTCGGAGTATTATTGTTATTTGATCACTGTTAACGTTTATATCTAAAAGCTAAATTGCACAATAGAATGGTTTTGTTACTTATAAGGTGTTTATGGTCTGACAAGTATGTAAGCTAAATGTATTTTAAATGTATTTTTAATCAGCGTGAAAATCTCTATTATCAATGATAATGTGATGATCTACAATTTTTGTTGTTGTTAATTTTGAGAGGATATAAAAAAACACATACATTTCTTTTGAACTAATTACGTATGAATGTATTATATTTTTTGTAATGTGCAATTCATTATGGTAGTATAGTTATTAAGTACTCTGGTTCCATCTAATATGGGTCTAAAATAACTTTATTTTTAATATATTTAAATATACTTGATTTCAGGATGGTGTGTTTATATGTTGACCCGTTGTTATGGTGGATATTTAGTTGATTCTAGTAACCCAGTAACAGAAGTGAACATGGATATCTTTATGGAAGAATAGAGTCCTCCCAGAATTCAAGCATTAACATGTTGGCCCTGTGAGTTGAGCATTTTGTTATAGTCCATATTACTGTCAAGGAGAACCACCATAGCACTCTATATGGCTACTATCAGGCCCATAATAACATACGGGGCACATTCATGGACATTAGCTCTAAAATAGTAGTCCTAAAATGAGTCTCATTTGAAAACAAAGTGTTAAGGGAGATCTACGGTCCAGTCCTAAGAAATTAATGATGGATAACTAGGAAAATTAAAATGTTAGAACAACTACAAGGGGAAACAAATTTAGTTGACTTAGAAAGGCCAAATAAAAGATAGAGATCTGGAGTTAGAGAGGACCTGAAAGTCTTGGGTGCAACGGGAAGAGATGGAGATCTGGAGTTAGAGAGGATCTGAAAGTCTCGGGTACAACGGGAAGAAATGAAGATCTGGAGTTAGAGAGGATCTGAAAGTCTCGGGTACAACGGGAAGAAATGAAGATCTGGAGTTAGAGAGGATCTGAAAGTCTCGGGTACAACGGGAAGAAATGAAGATCTGGAGTTAGAGAGGATCTGAAAGTCTCGGGTACAACGGGAAGAAATGAAGATCTGGAGTTAGAGAGGATCTGAAAGTCTCGGGTACAACGGGAAGAAATGAAGATCTGGAGTTAGAGAGGATCTGAAAGTCTCGGGTACAACGGGAAGAAATGAAGATCTGGAGTTAGAGAGGATCTGAAAGTCTCGGGTACAACGGGAAGAAATGAAGATCTGGAGTTAGAGAGGACCTGAAAGTCTTGGGTACAACGGGAAGAGATGGAGATCTGGAGTTAGAGAGGACATGAAAGTCTCGGGTACAACGGGAAGAGATGGAGATCTGGAGTTAGAGAGGACATGAAAGTCTCGGGTACAACGGGAAGAGATGGAGATCTGAATATTTAATCTAACTTATCAACATTTTGTTCCAAATTTATATGCAATAATGGTTTCATTTGATTATCAAAACAATACTTAATTTCTTAAGATATAATATATAAAAGTCAGCCAAAGATAACCCAATTATATGTTTTTGTTCCTAATTACAATAGAATATGATACATAATAATATATTATGATTTGATTATGTCATCAGGTCTATAGGAGTAATTGCAATGATTTATGTGTAAGCCAAGATATTTGGTTTCTCCTGAAGTTGTTTTTCTCACATCAAATATATTATATAGTAACTCTAAATACTCTATATTTAAAGGATATTTCGGAGAGTACAACTTTCTTAATATCTCACAATTGAAGAGTTACTAGTTTTATTCGCAACAACAATTTTTTTTAGTCTTTGCAAAGATTACATTGATTGCATCTTGCGGAAAGTTTTTTTTAGGATTGATTAATTCACAATAAAAAGTTTTTCAATATTTTAAAAATCTTTCTTCTGATAATATATGTTGTAAGGATATAAAAAGAATATAAAGAAACGAGTAAAAACTTTTTCAAAGAAACTAGACAAACCAAGCATGAACGTCAATTTGTCCAACTTTCAAAAGAAGAAACGTCTGTACGATTAAATGTAACTCTCACAGCGTAATCACTATCAACAAAGAGAAAAACTACATCAAAACCGGAGGAATGAAAGTTACCCAGCACAGTTAATTGGTAGCTTTCTTCCGTAATACGTTTTGTCTTGTTTTCAAACAGTGAGGCTTCCTCAAAGTTGGGTATGAAGTAAGCTCACTGCCTAAATATGTCGAAAAAAATACTAATAAAAGTTTCTTTATTAAAAGATCAGAGTTTTAAATCTGTTAAAAAAAATGTATCTACAAACTTCTGAAACCAAAATTGTTACTTATTTGGGGGGAAACAACTGGCTCATACTTTCGCTTTCACAAGTAGATTAAACTTTTTTATGAATCAGAACTTATAAATGTATATGTCTTTTTAAATTTCAACCAAACTCTAAATTTTGCTTAATGAATTAATAGCCACGAGAAAAAATGGATCAATTTCATTTTGTATTCTCTGGCTTTCTGGTGTTTCAATCCTAATCAGTATTTTTTAAATGGTTTCCCATTTTACCTTCATGCAAATGCATCCACAATACATTTTTTCTCTACTATTATACTTTCCTCCATCTTATCTTTTTAAAGTGTCAGCTATTTTTGTTGAGTAGTAAAAGAGAAGCAAACATGAGAGAAAATAGGATCGTCTTTTGAAATAACTTACACAGTTTAATGTTTCAAGATAACTTTAATCCTCCCAGGTCCCGGCAAAGATTTATCTGATTACCAAACCCTTCCTTCACCTCTGACAAGACATCTTGTGAATGTGGGGAATGCCAGGCCTCCACCGTGGTTCGGATTCCACGTTAAACTGTAGGTCCTCCATTTCATCTCACAATCACCCTAACATTACACATTAGCGTAAGTGCGTATAACCCGAACGGGTAGTAAGACATTGTGTTAAAAAAAATGATGTTTGTTCCCTTTCATGGAGGGAATAATTCTTATCACACTTTTGGGAAAACCACATATTTACGCTAGTGGGGTAAGTTTTTATAATATATTATTTAGAAGAAATGTACAATATTCTAAGGGAGATTAGGGAGACATATTTAGGAGAAAAAAACCTCATTACATTCGATCAGGATTTGAACCCAACTTTACCCACACACATCCAAATATTCGAAAATAAGATAAATATTTAGTTTGCGTGCACACTGGTGTCAAAAATTAGAAATGTAGAGTATTAATTTGATTTGTTATATGAAAGTATTAAATTAAATTGGGTAATTTTTATAATTGTTAGCAGTTATCTTAAATTTCTCGATATTTTATTTTTATTAAATTAGTCTGTAAGGATAAATATTGTAACTATCTATATTTGAATACAAGCACTAGTTGTTGATTTTTTGACCAAGTTTTTACTTTTAATGAATCTGTGAGTAGTAATATTGTTGTATTTCCCAACAGTTTTCACACTGTGGGTACTTTCATATTCTGGATGTGTGGCTTACGCTGCCTTATTTCAACAGAGCTATATCTAGCTAAGTGTGTTCGATAACATATGATAATGTGTATACTTATAAAATCACTTTGTCTCACGTCTCCTTGCCCGTCTGGAGTTTACACATCTACAGGATTATTAGTAACTGTAAAGTGGTGCAGTGGAATCTACACAGAAAAAGAAACTTACAGTCTCATATCAACATATTGCCAAGACCGTTTCATGAACGAGAAATGGCAACATTGTAGGGTAGTATTATGCACTCGGTTACTTGTTGTGATTGAAATTGGCTATTATGATGAGGGATCAATACACACACGAGGAACTGACCGACATGATTCTGATTTACGGTGACAGAATTCAACTGTTACTGCTCTTACGTATGCTGCACGTTTTCCTCTCCAATGAAACCCAAATCCAAGGACATTTGTGACACTGAATCGTCGACTGAGGGAAACCGGTCGCTTTGCATCTGTGATTGTCAACCCTGGTAGGCCACGACGTCACAGGAACGTTGCTGTGGAAGAGGCAATTATGCATCCTATGGAACGTTCACCGGATACAAGTACAAAGCGATTAGCCGCACGTCGTCACATGTCACAAACGTTCATTTGGAAAACAGTACATGACCAATTACTGCACCCCTTCCAGTTGCAACCTATTCACGAGCTGAGTCCAGCTCTATTTCAAACGCCGTAGACATTTTGCGAGGGGCTGTTGCATCACCACGCTGCAGATCCACAATTTACTCAGCACCAGCAATGGAAGAAGCAACATTTATCAGAAATATAGGTATCACACTCCATAACAACCATATTTTGGCCGACACAAATCCATTTGCCATCCATTTTCAATACCAATTATCCATCAATGTTCGGATGGAAGTTGTGGATGATATTCTACTTGAATTGTGTGGAAAGTCTTCAAGACGAGGAGTGAGAAATCACAAAACTCGCTACACAACAAACAGGATTCGAAACCTGAACTCCACATCTTCATGAAACTATACTAGACAAGGATGAACATTTGGCCCGCACACCCAACCGAAACTGGAACTTACAGTTAATTTAAATACCATTGTTTTCATTGTGAATTGTATTTTAATAGCTGTTATCATGTTTTAAATTTGATATTTTGTTAAACTCCTATCAAAATGTAAGATGATCACTTTGAATGTTTGTGGAACTTTTGGCTCCCGAACTAGGCCTTCCTCTGGATCATCATTTATTGTTGTCACAGTTATACACAACTATTTCAGCAGAAACTCGTTCATCACAAATTTAATGGAACCATGTCCAAGCCTGATAACTAAATTCCTATAATCCTTAGTTTTGGAAATGTATCACTATTAAAGATGTACAAAAATTTGACACACGCTATATGACATGGAAATAGCACATTATTTACATTATGAGGAACAGGACGTGATTTTTATTACAAATCCAGAATAAGACCTAAACGAGTTAAAACAAAACGTAATTAACCATTTAAATAGAACATTTTGCTCGGTTGTCATGTAGAACATGCTTGCAATAGAAGATTTTTGTTAATATTAATAAGTATTAACTTATTTTTAGTCTAAAGGATAAACTGGATAAACCAGAGTTTACGATAAATGTGATTCAGAAAAATAGGTTTCTAATGTTTACAAATATTTACCTTATTAGTCCTATCCCTTAACATATTTTGATAATATATTACAGATACTTATTTCAATTGAATGGATTTCACACCATTGGCACAGAATACATTTTAAAGACAAGTATTCAGGTAATAATTATTTGGCCAATGTAAATATTAAGGCCCCTAAATACAGACCTTTTCCTACAAAATTATAGCTAAATTATAGTCGTTAATCTCCCTCGTACAGAAACACAAATGATCACACGTCTATAAGCACTAACAATATCGCTATATATATTATGCTCATATATAATCATAAATAAGTTAACTATATATATATATGTATATATATATATATATAATAAAAAGGTGGTTTGAAGGAGGAAAATCTGGTACCAAATACCACATAAGATTGCTAGGGTTAATTTAGGAAATTGAAAAGTGATAAACACATACAGATATCAATTGGATTAATAAATTGAAAAACGTTAAGCGAACATTATCTCTTCATTTATACATTTTATATTTAGATGATTTTTTATTATTCTTATTTTGCTTATTGGTAAATATATCTTAAATATATTGCGTTCTCCGTGGATATTATAAATTAACTCTCAAAATATACTTTAAAAAATCTTAATCGAAAATTTAAATACAGAATAAAATTAAGAAAATCTTTGCCATGATGTCCACATTTTTACTTTCTCACTATCTTACAGGGGAAGAAAGTATTATGGCCGTCAAATAAATCGAACTTGAGATTTTGATGAATATAGACGTTTCATGACCCCCCGAATTGGAAAAAGTAGTTTTTGTATTTCTATCTGTCTGTCTGTACATCCGACTAGAGCCTAAACTATTTTACCGATTGAGCTAAAATTTGGTGTCTAGGGTTTTCATAGAGTTGCCCCTAGGTTTTTTTGGAATTGGAGATATATCCCTAAAATTAATGGTAGTTTACTGAAGGGTGAAAAGAGAAAAAGTCGATTTTCTCAAAGTCGGCTCTAACAATTTTGTATGAATTTCATTTTAAAACATTTATGAATATTCCAAATAAAATTGATACTCTCAATATTTAGGCAAAATTACTCTAATGGCTCCGGTTTGATGCATAAATTCTCATTTTTTATCATATCTCAGAAACTATTTGAAATATGAAATTACTAATCATCGCAAATACGTATATCTATTTATAATATAAATATTTTATTTAAAACATATTTTTATAAAACCAATAACGTTCATGCTATACGCATATATATATATATAAATAATATATATATATATATATATATTAACTTTTCTAATACTAAAGGTAAAGTATTGCACTGTAAAAAAAATGTAACCGAAAATGTCGTGGATGTCGAGGTTTAATGACCACCGAACCCTAAAAAGTGGTATGTGCAATGCCGTCTGTCTATGTGTCTTTTTAACTCCAAAATTAAAAGTAGTTTAGTAAAAAGTATAAAGAGAAAAACATCGATTTTTTCAAAATTGGCTCTAAAGATTTTGATTAAAATTCGTATCTAGGCGTTGATTAAGATTATAAATAAAATGGCTTTTTTTCATTTCCCCATGAAAATGCCTTTTAAGGTACTTTATAGAAGCGGAAATTTCCATACCTCCGTAACTATTTGAGATAATAAATAACTTCTCATTGGGAAATTGTAGTACTATTAAAAATAGAAAACTTTTATATAAAATATTTTTTTATAAAACCAACAGTTTATGAGATATTGGCAAATATATTAATACAATTTTGTGAGCTTTAGTTGTAAAGAAATACTACTTAAGTCTTAACGCAATAATTCTCCAATGCCATCGAGTAATTAAATATAAGTAAGCCTCTCAAAAAGTTATGTAATTTTTCCTTAAATCTCTTAGGAGAAATGTTTGTACAACAATAATCTATCTCTATTTTAGACACAATAATCAATATTTAATAACTTTTTTTTTCAAATTTATGAATTATGAATTTAATAGCATTGCGATGACCTGAAGATGTGCAACACCTAATAAAATTTCGGAGATTTTAAACAGAACTAGACATTTTAATACGAAGTTTTTAACCTTGTGGACCCAATATCGATCATTTTTACTAGTCTAAAAATACAAATATAATTCTTTAAAAATAAAATTATAAAATTTAAAAATGGGACTCAAAAAATGTTTTACATAAGTATATTGAAATTTATGCTTGGGTTTGCTAGTGTATATTATTTCGTTTCACATATATTACGAGTTTTGAGTAAATATCTCCATTTTTAAACCGCAGAGTGAGAAAGTCAGTGCGAAGTTCTGTACCATTTATTTTATGTAAATTTAAGGTAATTAATATTTATTTCCGATCTATTATAATATGTTTTGTTCTTATTTTAGTCTAATTAAGAAACTTAATTAACGCTGAAGTTTGTAGTTTTAATGTTGTCCCTACTGTATTTTTTTTTGTTACGTGTTTCTCTAATTCATGATTTGTATTAGCATTACTACTGTGTGTTTTAATAAGCTTCCCTTTCGAACATAATTATATACCGAGTTCTGAACTTACCCCCCACAAACTGGATACGTGATAATCTGGTTTACTATATTAGGACGCTCATTAGTAACTTTACTCGTTCTAAATTTCTCAACAACTTTCCAACTACATTTTGCTTTATTTGTCCTAGTTTTGATGCTTTTGACTTAAGTTTATTCTGTTATCCCTGTTTATTTCCCTTATACATGTACCATGAATAATTTGAATTAAAACTGAAAACATAAGAAGTAGAATTAAATATAGAGGATTGTTGTGTTGGATGTGAATGTTGGTATTTAATACCAGGTTTATGAATTAATATTATATAGCTGTACTACTCTAAACACATTGAAAGTGCCCCAATTAGGAAAAAGAAAAACTTAAATAACTTTGATACGCTGTATTTATCTCCACTCCACAAATTTAGTTTATGAACTTGCATTCTGTCTGTGCTGTATTACAGGGGACTAGAAAGTACCAACTCAAAATTTTAACATTTAATCATAGTCATTAGTCATTACATATTGTTTGCCGTAGAGAATTCAAAATTGGCCAATTCAATATTTTGTTTTAAATGATTAATTCAACGTTTATGAATGCTAAAAAGTACCAACTTTATATTGTAATAGATTCGACACTTCTAAAATAAACATATAATAAAATCTAGATTTTATTAACGCCAAGTGATTACTTTTCAGAATTTACAAAAAAAAAATCATTTAGATAAAATCATGAATTGGGCTAAATCAGAATTTTATAAATCAAACAACCTGTAGGCTGTAAAAATTCTAAGTTAATACTTTGTAGCTCACCAGAGTATCAACCATGTCAATTTGATTACTATTCGTTTATCGTTTTTAAGCTTAATATTCTTACACTATACGTTTTAATAAGCTTATATGCAAACAAATAATAAATTGACTAACATCGTTTACAAGATATACATTTATTAATTGTTATTTAAATAGTTTTAATGTGTTATTTGATCATTTCTTTTGATTTTTACTCATTAAATTGTTTCTACATTGATTACAAAATATTATTTATTTCTCTTGCTAGCCATTAGAATATTTATCTTACGGCTGACCTCACTGCAATTCAAACTATACTTTTGGCTGACCTCATTGCAATTCAGAATATACCTGTGGTTGACCTCACTGCAATTCAAACTATACTTTTGGCTGACCTCATTGCAATTCAGAATATACCTGTGGTTGACTTCGCTGCAATTCAGACTATACCTTTGGCTGACTTCACTGCAATTTATAATATACCTCTGGCTGACCTCACTGCAATTCAGACAATACCTGTGGTTGACCTCGCTTCAATTCAGAATACACCTCTGGCTGACATTGCAATTCAGACTATACTTAATTCGCATGTCATTTTCCTCGTCATAACCGTCTCTTGTTTTCTCTCCATCGGGTTTATAGTCAGTATTCTCATTGTGGTAAGCATTGGTTGTTTAATACACTTACCGATGATAGTCTTCTTGGTGTTCACTGCTATATTATTGCATACATACTTTAAAATATAAAATCACTCAGGGGCGCATGGACCTTTTTATTATGAGAAAGTACAGGAGTGAATTTATTGCTAGAATTAAAAATGAAAAACACAGAAAAGCATACAGATAAAACGAGAGCCAAATTTGTAAATAATATTTACAATTTATTAAAGAAAAGATTCATCAGAAATTCTTTATAATCGCTAGGCGTTAAACTACTATTTATTCAGTTATAATTGAAATTAATTAAAATTGTCAAACAAATATTAAAGCCCAGCAAATATTTTCATAATCAATGGTAAAACACAATTCCACAGACTTTATTATATTGTTTATTATAGTTTCTAACAAAATTAAAAAAATAAGTAAACTACCTTTGATTAAGTTTTCCTTATAAAAACACATAATCTTGATAATCACAATATACTCTCATTATATGTAAATTTTTAATAATATTGTTCAAATATTTCCAATTTTTTTTAATAAGTTATATTTAAACTACACTAATGTCAAATTTAGGCAGCAATTATATAAGATTTGAGATATTTTAATCTGAATCAAGTGTTTAGTTTTTATAGAGAGACACATTAAATAAGATACGTCAATCTCGATAGTCTTAGTTAAATTCCTTATTATACATTTAGAGTGCAGATCTTAAGCAAACACAGTATTTTTATTAGTTGGTACTCCCTTTTAAACAATCACGGTTACAGACAATATGGGAAACAACAGCAACGAAAAAATATGTATATAGATACAGAACCATTAAGTTCTATGCGGTTCACAAGGTTCGTAAAGTCAATTTATTAACACAACGTAGAGAGAGACAAACAAATCGCTTTAGTATTCCAATATTTTGAGTGTGAAATTGGAAACAAGCAGTTTGGCCTGCATATAGATATTTTTATACGCATGTAACCTTAGCATTTTAGCAGATCCTATTACATTTTAATAGTCCAAGGAAAATGATACATGCATTTTTGAAACAGCCACATATATATATATGAATAAATATATTTTATATATAGGATACCTATACATATATTTTGTACTAACTGGTGTACTCTATATTCGCATTGGGGATCTATAAAGTGTCTTTGTTCGTTTTTATTGTATAAAATTAACCACCGTAAAAGTAGGCAAATATTATATGGTATTTAAATATTGGCTTAAATGATTTTATAAAACGCGAAATGTGGTCTGAGTCAAAATAGAATAATAATATGAACATGTGTTAAAAGCTGGAATTTATTTTGAAGATTAGGCTATAACTTTTCTCTGCACAATATATGAACTCTTGCTAATTGGTTAAAAAAAAAGAGAGAAGAGTAACACAGAATACATACTTGTTTCTTAAAAAGTTTTACATAGCACTAACAGTTTCCAATTTAGACATTTCGCGAATAAGTTGATCTGTTATTTTGGATCCACCATATACATTTTGATATCTTTGACTAAGAGAGCATTATCTTAAGACATATGCCCAATTCCCTTCTAGCCCCTCCCCTTACCCCCTTTTTTTCCAAGTCTTAATTATAAAATTTCAAAAATCTACTTTTCTATGTATCTAGAGAAGAACACCAACCAGTAGCGTGGGGGCCCTACCACGGCAATTTGACCTTTGACCCCGATTTGGAGATTTCATTGACCTACTTTCCACA